>JAOANK020000048.1:1220993-1232148 GCA_026257165.2 Telfairia occidentalis | reverse complement strand
CTAGATAATTTTAACCAAGTCACATTCTTACTGTTAATTTTATACGATTGGATCACTTCTTTTTTGCAGAGTGGCCTTGTGTTTAATTGGAAAGTGAATGTCTTAAATATAGGACCACTACAAGAGTTGTTGATATTATAATGACTAGTTAATCAAATTAAATGGTTGGGATATTTTACATTTTTTAATACGAAGTATTACAAATTCCTTGCTTATTTAAATGATATAACAATTAGTAGTCTGTCAACTGATAACATGTAATCAATATCGAAAGTTCATATTTTTAGCCTCACAATTTTTTGGTTCAATAAAATGTAGGAATAGGAATTGAATCTTGGACCTTTTAGATATGGAGATATGTCTTAATAGCTATGTTGAAGTCGGCTATCTTTACATATTTTATATGAGATACAAAAAAGTTGACTTAGTTACGAATCATTGATAACTTAAATGAAAAATACTAAATAGAAAAACAAATTAATTCACCCATACCTATTCTTCAATTTGTTTTAACTCAAAATTAATTCAACTATTGGCTTGCTTTTGTACTCTTATTCTTCATCATAACCTATTTAACAGAGAGAAAAACAAATCTTCAATTTTAAGAGAGGTCTTAAATACTCTCAAATGTTTATATAAAAGTGTCATATTTAGTTTTTTTTATAATAAAATAAAAAAATAAAGAAAGAAAGAATCCGGCGCAAAGGAGGCTTCTGAGTTTGCTTGGACTGTTGGGACATTTTGCTGTGACGAAAAGGCTATAAATCCATAATTTTACTGCTGGCTGGTGGCTGGTGAGCGCCGAGTTATTTATCAAAACATTGATAAAAAAATGGTGGCCCGGTGGCTGGTGGGACCTACTTTTTCCGTATTTATTTAAGACAAAGGAGCGCACATGGAGGAAGCGGGAAAACTTTTGGGCCCTTTACCGGAGAAAGCATGTCGGAGAAATAAGAACCATCGGAGCAAGGGAAACTTGAAGCAGATGATGATTTCTGATGAAGTTTACTTTTGTCTATAGTGAAAATTACTTTTATGAAATCGGGGGCCAAAATTCCTTATTCGATTTACTGCTGAGTGTGTGCGGAAAACTTGGTATCTTCTTCCTCGCGAAAACCCTAAACCCTTCTCCTTCATTGAGCTCTTCCGCATGGCTTCGTCCTTTTGTTTGCCGATGGGTTCTGGTAATTCATTTCGTCTCTTGAAGCTTTAATTTCAGTGCTCATATCGACTCTGTTTCAGTCCTTGAGGAAATTATAGCATAATTGCACAGTTGGCTTAGTTTATGTTTAACCCTGTTAATGTTAGATTCTTCTATGTGGATAGAGGTTTTTGATGTATCCTTTTAATCGTTTTCATGGAATATTCTCGAATGCTACTAGACTGAGGTCGAGTTACGTCCACTCATAGTAGCCGAAATTATTCGAACGAAATATCCGAGCAATCTCTACGTAATCCTAAACCTTCATTTTGGTCAATCAATCTGTTTTTTTTCACCAAAACGAGTATAGCTCAATTTGACATATTTCTTCAACTAAAAGTTCGTAGATTTGAATCTCCTGCCTCCCATGCAGTCAAACTCAAAAAATCTATTTTTTTTTTGTTCTTTTTGTCCACGACTTAATTTATGCAAACGATCTACTTTGCCTTATAAGTTAATACCGTGCGAGTTACACTGTTTATAAATGTGTTCGATATTAAATTTGATATGTTTTTATCTCAGAAAATTTCAGTGAAGTTCATGATGTAAGCAGCTACCTATCACTCAATACTAGTTCCAGGTTGGATCTTGGTGCGACGACCTCCGAAGATCAAGCTGCTTCACAACCCAAGAGAAGGAGAATCACATCTCATGATCATTTGAAGGAGCTCAAAAGTTCCTTTCCAACATTGCAGTCTCCTGATTATTATATGTCTCCAAGCTTAGAGGAGTTGTCTATCCACGTTCTGAAAGATCCCGATTATACTAGTCAAGTGTTAGATTTTACAATAGGACGTCGTGGTTATGGATCTGCCAAGTTTTTGGGGAAGACTGATGTCAGATGGTTAGATTTGGACAAAATCGTCAAGTTTCATAGGAATGAAATAATTGTGTACGAAGATGAAACTATCAAGCCTATAATTGGTCAGGGCCTTAATAAGCCTGCTGAAGTTACTTTAGTTCTCCAGTCAGTAACAACCAGCTTTTTGGCGAGGCAATTTGATAATATTGTGAAGAAATTGAAATACATTACCGAGAGACAGGGAGCTCACTTCATTTCATTTGAACCAGAAAATTGTGAATGGAAGTTTTCAGTTAACCATTTCAGTCGGTTTGGCTTGACCGAAGATGAAGAAGAAGATATTGTAATGGATGATGCAAATGCAGTACAAGATCCTCCAGAAATTAACAACGGTGAGATTTCTCATAATAATGATAAAAATTCAATGGATTTCACTGAATCTGTGCTTTGCCATTCCCTTCCCGCTCATCTTGGGCTTGATCCATTAAAGATGAAAGAAATGAGAATGGTCATATTTCCTGAAGATGAGCAGGAATTTGACGATTATAATGAATCCCCTAAATTTCACAAATCATTCACTGGTAGAGAATTTATGAGATCTCCTCTTAAGGATTCTTCTCAGAGAACAAGCCAAAAATTAAATTCTCCAGTTGTCAGAAAGACCCCATTAGCATTGCTTGAATATAATCAAGGTAGCCTTGACTCAAGTTCTCCCGGTTCTATTTTGATGTCCCAACCAAAAAAGGTTACTTCTGTTAAGCCTTTGAAAGCAGAAGGTTTTAAGCTGGATCTCACGCATGAAACTCCAATTACTATAAATCATTCTTGCAACATAGTTGATGCAGGTTTGTTTATGGGTAGGTCATTTCGTGTAGGATGGGGCCCAAATGGCATCCTAGTTCATACTGGAAATTTGGTGGGGAGTACGAATTCACAGAGGGTCCTATCATCCATAGTAAATGTAGAGAAAGTTGCCATTGACAACATGGTCAGAGATGAAAATAACAAAGTGCGTAAAGAACTAGTTGAATTTGCTTTTGATGTTCCTTTAAATTTACATAAGAAAATGAATCGTGAATTTGAAGAAGTGGGATCCTTCAATTTGAAACTTCAAAAGGTCGTCTTCAACCGTCTAATGCTTTCAGATATTTGTAGGGGCTATATAGATATCGTTGAAAGGCAGCTTGATGTTCCTGGATTATCTTCTTCTGCTCGTTTAATCTTGACGCACCAAATCATGGTCTGGGAGTTGATAAAAGTTCTTTTTTCTGAAAGAGAAAATGGGAATTTGAGAAATTTGACTGATGATAATGAGGAAGACATGATGCAGGATACGAAAGAAGCTTCTCTAGAATTTGACCTGGAAGCACTCCCTCTTATTCGGAGGGCTGAATTCAGCTGTTGGCTGCAAGAGAGTGTTTTCCCTCAGGTGCAATATGAATTACGTTCATTAAATGATTCCAGTTACCTTGAACATATATTTCTTCTCATGACTGGGCGGCAGCTGGATGAAGCAGTGCAGCTTACTTCTTCTAAAGGTGACGTGAGACTTGCTTGTTTGCTGAGTCAGGCTGGTGGATCCACTCTGAATCGCGATGATATTGCTCTACAACTTGATATTTGGAGGAGGAATGGTTTGGATTTTAGTTTTATTGAGAAGGAACGGACACGGTTGTATGAGTTGCTGGCAGGGAATATATTTCATGCTTTGCATGATATTGAACTTGACTGGAAAAGGTTCCTAGGGCTGTTGATGTGGTATCATCTACCACCAGATGCCACTTTGCCTGTGATTTTTCACTCTTATCAACATCTTCTTAAGAATGGAAGGGCTCCACAACCTGTTCCAGTTTATGCCGATGGTCCACAAGAACTGGCTCTGAAGTCTAATATAAAAGAATGTCTTGACCTTTCATATTTTCTCATGCTTCTTCATGCTAATGAAGATCCTCAATTTAGCTTTCTTAAGACTATGTTAAGTGCCTTCTCATCAACAGATGATCCACTTGATTATCACATGATCTGGCATCAACGTGCGGTGTTGGAAGCTATTGGTGCAATTAGTTCTAAAGATCTGCATATTCTTGATATGGGATTCGTTTCTCAATTGTTATGTTTGGGGCAATGTCATTGGGCCATCTATGTGGTCCTTCACATGCCCTTCCGTGATGATTTTCCACACCTCCAGGCTAAAGTTATTAGGGAAATCCTCTTCCAATACTGTGAAATATGGAGCTCGCAAGAATCACAATTTGAATTTATTGAGAACTTGGGTGTTCCAAGAATATGGCTACACGAGGCTATGGTATGTTATATTCTCACATAGTTGGCATGTTTACTTCTCAAAACTGCTCTTCTTACTTTTGTTGGTTGAGAGTTATGTGTATAGCATTGTCAATTATAGATTTATTACATGTACTATGAATTTATTTCTTTAATATTTGCTGCATTATGTATTTTTTCCACTGTTGTTAAAATCGTTTTGTGCTAGTCACGTGGTTAAATATTGTTACTAGTGAAGAGCCCCTGGATTAAAATTATTGAATTGATTAATTGAATGTTTTCGTCTCATGTGATATATTCTGTAAATTTCTTTTGGAGTAAATAGTTCCCTTTTTCTTGGCTGGCTAATTTCTGTAAAATGCTTCTTCTCATGTCGAGATGTGCACAAGGCGACAATTCTCCTCTGTTTCCCTTGAATATACTATAGTCTTAGAAATTAAGTTTGCTGTCTTAGTGACCGTCTATCCATCTTAATTAATCGTTTGATATTGCTTTTCAGGCAGTTTTTTTCAGTTACCATGGGAATCTCCCAGAGGCCCTTGAACATTTCATTGAATGTAGAAACTGGCATAAAGCTCATACTATTTTTTCAACTTCAGTTGCTCATAGATTATTCTTGTCAGGTAAAAGTTCGCCTTGCTTTGTCAACTTAAGTTGCTTTTTCAGCATTGCTTTTTCATCCTGAACAAAGTGTTTCAGCTCTACCATTTTTGTATCTATTTAATGTGACAGGGTTGTAGATTTAGAACAAATTTTAGTTCCTCTCTTTTTTAGGTTAGATTAAAGTTTTGTCTTTAAGTCTCGTGATACCTAGTCTTTCCTTTTGCTAATGAATTTTTTAGTGGGAAAAGAGGTTGATGCTAAGGTCTGTTGCTTTTTCCTTTCTGATGATGCAGCTGAGCACTCGGATGTATGGAAGCTTGCTACTTCTATGGAGACCCACAAGTCTGAAATAGAAAATTGGGAATTTGGAGCTGGAATTTATATATCATTCTATTCACTGAGGAGTTCTTTGCAGGAAAACAATGAAGCAAGTGAATTGGTATGTACACCTAAGCTTGTTTTTGCAATACTGACACTATAATTGCAAATGAGTTTTAAATTCGAAACTTTAGATCTGGATTTGAATTTTTCAAGTACATTACAATAATCACGCCTCTTGCTTTTTATTTTAATTTCTGATTATGGTATAATTCTATTGCAGGATTCACTTGAAAACATAAATGTTGCTTGTGGGGAATTTCTTGGCCGATTAAATGAATCATTGGCAGTTTGGGGTAACAAATTACCAGTTGATGCCAGGTATGTAGAATCCTTGACTGTGACATTTTTTTTCTTGGATAGGAAACTATTTCGTAATATGAAATGCTACAAAAGGGAGAGAAACCATTCAATGAAGTTACAAAAATCTTCTCTTATATCCAAGAGAATTCAAACTATAATTGGTAAAGGGTGGAATATTTTTTCACCAATATAAAGCCAAAAAAATAATGAGGTCATGCAGAGCTACAGAGGGCTTCTCTTTGTCTTGAACAATCTCTTTCATGCCATAGGACCCTAATAAAACCTCTGTTTATATGGAGCCACAAAGTCTTATTCGTGTGTTTGAAGGGGTTGATCCATTAAAAGTAATGCCGACCAGTTGGAATGTTGTTAGGAATGGCCAGTGACCAGCCGAAAGCAGTCGGGGATGTTTTAATGCCAATCTTGGAATATGCTCTTTTATTTGATTCAGTTGTGTTTCATGACTTGTTAAGAACAAGATGCTCAATCTTTAGAAACTTTCATCTACTTTTCTGAAAATCCGGACCTCCATTCTGGGGGGAGGGGGAGGGTGTGGGGGGGTTGCTCAGGTCAGTCTGCCTGAAGGTTGAACCTTTGAAAGTGACATACTACTGTACTGACCTTTTGAAGTGCCATACTCCAGAATTTATAACTGAGTTTAGATAGAAAACCAGGGGTAATAAAGGGTTTGCTCAATGGTTTATTACATTTACATAGTTTCTGGAGTAAAAATAAAATGGAAAAATTAATTAAACTTTAAATGTGATACATGTATATCCTTTTTGTGGAGTAAGACAAAGTTGACCAGGAAATTTCCAAGTGAAAATTTGAGGCATGTCATAAGTTCTAGGTATGTGAAGCTATATACAGCAGTACAGTACAGAGATTGGAGAAGTTTGCATTATATAGTATTATATTTCTTCGATCTCTATTGTACAATAAGTTATTATTTTAGACTTATAACATGTTGGGATTAGTACTAAATTGTCTATTAATCATATAGAGTTGTTTACTCAAAGATGGCCGAAGAGATTAGTAGATTGCTTCTATCGAATATTGGGGAGGGTTCTACACGAGATGCTCAGTTGAGCTGCTTTGACACTATTTTTACTGCCCCAATGCGAGAGGATCTTCGCTCAAGTCACTTGCAGGATGCAGTCTCCCTTTTTACTTGTTACCTGTCGGAAATCACATCATAGACATAGTCTTCATGGCTCCGAACACCGTTACGCAGCTCCGATGTTTAACTGGAGGATCGTGTTTTTGCATGTCACTGATGCCACAACTCTGTCCGTATACATATGATGATCAATTAGAGGGACTGTGAAGTTTTGCAGACCCTCCTACCCTCCGCCCAGAGAAAAGGATTGCGATTCCGTAGGGTTGCACACTATTAGCAATCAATCTGAGAGCAAAATTCAAATGAAACAAATTATTGGTTCTTGTAGGCCAAATTGATAATTGTAAGAAGTTAGAATTATACCTTCCCTTGAAGTAAGTACGTCTTAAATTTTAGAGTTACGGTGGTTATGTATTCCTCATGAAAATTTTAATGAGTTTCATAGAAAATGTTACTGATTATCTTCAAATAAATTCTTGCAGTACAGTGGCTTACCCTTCTGATTATCGGCTCTTGTTAGGATTGTAACCATTAAAATTTTTCTGATTCAAACCATATTGAATGTTGAATGCATAAATTTTCAATAGTTTCTTGTATTCCACGGAAATAAAATTCACTTGACAGCTCCATCTTTATAGTTGAAAACTTGGGGACGCATTAGTCTTTGTAAGATCATCTTTCTGGAGTCCGGATGGCATCAGAACAGCTTCAACGACTCAGCTGGCTCCTCGTGAAATGGCTGATCTTTAGCTGAAACTTTGTTGCAGACTTGCAATATGGTGAAAACTTAGAGCTAAATAAAAATATTGCCTATATCTTAAACTAGTAGAGTTAGAAAGCCATGCAAATGTATTACCACCGTATTTGTTTCAGATTTTTAGACATTTGAATTGACCATTCGTTTAAATAATTTGACTGCTTCCTAATATGGTAGAGTTCTACTCCTCTCTAGTTAATGATTTAGTTACTAGGGTAAAGATAGAGACAATTTTAGAATTTTGACTAAGAGGAACCCAATCGAAACTTCTAAAATTATTTAAAATAGATTAGAAATTAAACAAAATTATTTAAAATACAGAACTAATTTTATAATATAACCTAAAAATTGCAAAATAATAAAAGCACAAAAATGAGAGAGAATTATTTATTTTTCGTAAATATTAATAATAAGATGACTAAGAGACTTTTTTCTTCGCTTTGTTATTGTTATATTTTTTTACAATTAATTAATAAATTAAAAGAAAATTAAATTACAAGTTTAGTTCATAAACTTTGTAAATTTTTTTTTTGGTCAAATTTGTCTTTGAAGTTTCAATCTTATATTTAATAGGTCTCTAAACTTAAAAAAAACGTATTTAATAAGTCTTTAGACATTTAAATTTGTATCCAGTACGTTTTTTAAATTGCAATTTTGCATCTAATAAATTATTGACATTTTATAAAATTCAAAACTTATTAAAGTTAAAGAATGGAATCTAAATTTGATATTTCACCATAAAAAATGGAAAAGAATTTTGTAAAAAAAATATATTTTGTTAGTTCAACAATATGAAGATGAAATTTGAATGTTGGAACTTGAGATGGAAAATGAATTAATTATAAGAATATTTAATACGAATCACATTTTAAAATTTCAGATTTATAGGTAAATGAGTGTTATAGGCAGCGGAGTGAAACGAATTATTTGTACCATATCCAAATCCATCGAAGCCTGTTCGATTCTCAAGGTGTTGGGAACGAGAGGATGATGGAAGGTGTGGTTCTCAAGTTCCCATCGTTCCAATTCCAATTCATAAACCCTAGTCGTTGCAGTTCTTGTTTTGCCTCCTCTGTTCGCACTTCCTCTTCTCCCTTAGTCCGCTTCAGTTTCCGCAGATTTTCTTCTCCTTTCTCTGTTTCTGCTTCTGCTTCCACCGCCAGGGAAACCGACAACTTGCATCTCGGCTCTCCTTCGCTCGGGCACACAACCCGGCCTGATTTCCCCATCCTCCATCAGGTTCATGTTTTTTGATTCTCTACGTTTTTCTTTGGTAATTTGACTGAGTTCCACCATAAGGCCATTTCTCGTCTATTGGTCATTAGATCCTTCGAGTTTGGTGTATAGACTATAACAATTTAGTCTCGAAGTATTATTATCGTATTGTATTGGCCCTTCATGCGGTGGAGTTAATGGCTCTGTTACCAACTGCAGGAAGTAAATGGCTCTAAGCTTGTCTACTTGGACAACGCTGCTACCTCCCAAAAACCCATTGTTGTGTTGAAAGCTTTGCAGAATTATTATGAGGCTTACAATTCTAATGTTCATCGTGGCATACACTACTTGAGGTAGATAATTTTTACTTAGTTATCAAATGTGAATGACTACAAGATGATTTATTTTATGTTTTGGGTTATGGGCATTAAAATGATGTCTGTTCGCATTGATCACTTGTAATCGCGACCATTTATGAATATAGTGCGAAGGCAACTGACGAGTATGAGCTGGCAAGAAAGAAAGTTGCTTCTTTTATCAATGCTAGAGAAGCTAGAGAGATTGTTTTTACCAGGAATGCAACTGAAGCTATCAATCTAGTGGCTTATTCTTGGGGCCTTGCAAATTTAAAAGCAGAAGATGAGGTGCGTATCGTGTTAGGCTACTGCATCAATGTTAGTTTTTAAGGCAAGTGATTCTTTTGTAAATATGTACTGTTTAGGGCACATCTAGGTACTAATTTTGTAACTGCATGTTATGCTCCTCATGGGATATTTAAACTAAAATATAGTTTGTTACTAATTATTATGCAGAGAAGAAGTTTGTTCAATTCACAGATACCTGGAATTTTTTTAGCAATTCTGCATACTTGACTACTGGAAATTGTCTGTCTTTTTCAGTTAGTGCAGAATTTATATGCGGTGGATGGTCAAATTGTTTGACTTTCATAAAGTGGTGTGTAGAGAAGTTTTGTTATTCCATTTCAAATCTGTCAAATTTAAATGGGTTTACATTTCATACTTGTCCGGATTCTTGTCGATTGTCTAAGGTGGTGCCTTTATAAAGAAAAGAAAAGCTGAGTATGCTATAGGCTTATGTGCATTTGAATGTATTTTTGTTTTTATGACTGATCTCTTTGTGAATACGTTTATGATGTCAGATTTAAGTTGACAAAAGTTTTTTAGGACCATAAAGTTGCACTCATTATTTTTTAAGTGCGTGTAGCCTCATATTGCATTAACTTTCATTGTAAGTTGTAACAATGCTTTGTTTTTTCCCAGTGCAGATCATACTTACAGTTGCTGAGCATCATAGTGCCATTGTCCCTTGGCAACTTGTAGCTGAAAGGACCGGTGCTGTTTTGAAGTTTGTGAGTTTAGGTGAACATGATGTTCCAAACTTGGACGATTTAAAGAAGTTGTTTTCAACAAAAACGAAGCTTGTGGTTACCCATCATGTCTCAAATGTTCTAGGTACATTCTTGTATTTGATATTTTAGCATTACTGTAATCTATTTCCTTTTTTTTACCATTTTATTAGTAAACATTACTTAAGTGAAATAACTACTAGGTGGTTTTTTCAAACTAAAGTCCTCATAAAAAAAATTCAAACTAAAGTGCGATCATATCACTTCAGTTATTTTATTACACGTGACACGTCAAGTGGATAATAAAATTCAATGAGTGAAAAGGAAAGAAAAGAACTGCATGACACTCCTCGTGATTTCTTTCCCTCATTCTTGATGTCCTTCTAATGGTAACTATATATCCGTAGTTGAATTCAATATGATTTGATTCTTTCTGCAGCATCTATTCTTCCAATTGAAGATATAGTTGGCTGGGCACATCGTTTTGGGGCAAAAGTACTAATAGATGCATGCCAGAGTGTTCCACATATGGTTGTTGACGTCCAGGCGCTTGATGCTGACTTTCTTGTTGCTTCTTCTCACAAGGTTAGGCCATTCTCTTATTAATAAAATCCCGGGCCTTACATTTATGCGTGCGAAGTTAAGGAATAAACATGCTTCAGATGTGTGGGCCTACAGGCATCGGATTTTTATATGGAAAGAGTGATCTCTTGTCTGCAATGCCTCCATTCTTAGGTAGGTTCTTTGAGAAGATAAGCTATGGAAGTAATTGTATGTAAACAAAATTGTACCAGTTAGTTAATGAGAATTCAATATCTAATGTTCTAATTTGGTTTTACATGGCACTAGGTGGTGGAGAGATGATCTCAGATGTATTTCTTGACCACTCCACGTTTGCAGAACCTCCTTCCAGGTTGGTGAATTGCAAGAGTGCAATTTTGTCTTTTTCTTTGTAATTTAACATAATTAAACTTCCTCCAGGTCTTTATTTTAAATGGGGTGGAAAAATTAGAACATTCATGATATAGGACTTCGAATGCTGAATATGTCATGAATTTGTATGGTTTATTTCTTGAAACTATGAAACTAAAACACCAGTTTCCACCCCCACCACCCCCCCCACAAAA
>JAOANK020000048.1:1210726-1220893 GCA_026257165.2 Telfairia occidentalis | reverse complement strand
ATATATTATGGGGTAGCTGGTTATGTCGTGAACCTTAATGAACCTATAAGTTTCTATGCCTGCTGCGTGTGTTTGTGTGCCTGTTGTATGCAATATTTGTTTGCTCGTCTTTTCCGCTCGTAGGATTTGTGACACTTAGCTTAATTTTATACTTGATAAATCATCTATTTGATTCGTCATGAGATTTAAATAGCTGACTTCATGAATGTTGAATGGTGCTAAAACTCTGTGATGTCAATTTTATTATAGTATTAAAAAAATTGGATGCTTCTCGCCTTCTTTTGATAGTTGTATGAAAAGGTGGAGAATTTTCTGGCCTTAGTTCCTATTAATAACTCATTTTCCCCTTGTTTAGATTTGAGGCTGGGACGCCAGCAATTGGAGAAGCAATTGGGTTAGGAGCTGCTGTTGATTATTTGTCTGGAATCGGCATGCAAAAGATTCATAGTTATGAAGTGAGTTGTTTTCATTTTGGCATATGCATCATTGTCCTTGAGAACGTATTTGGTTGGGGGGGTTGAAAAGGTTGTGAATGTGCCAAACCAGTTAATCGGGATGTCTGTACTAAAGAGTTGTAATGGGATTTTTTCTTCAATCAAAACATTTAGATATGGGATTTTTTCATCAGCTAGGTCGCCTGGAAGGTACATGTGCAATTGAAAACTGAAAATTTAGAATGAGATGATAAATATGTTTAGTAAGCTTTGATATCGAAGTCTAACACTAAGAAATTGCTGTCTGCAAACAGCAAGAATTGGCAAATTATCTTTACGAAAGCCTTCGTTCAGTCCCAAACATTCGCATATATGGCCCAGTTCCCTCAGCAAATGTTCAACGTGCTGCTCTGTGTTCTTTCAACGTTGAAGACATTCATCCGACGGACATTGCAACTTTTCTTGATCAACAGGTTATATCTCAGACTTGGCTCTACCTTGTGTTGACATGCTTGAGTTTGGTCCTTTCCAAATTTCTTTTTGAGGCTTAAATTCTGCTAGATCTCTCATGATTATTTTATTCTTTGAATAGATATGTATAACGACAAGTATTTAGGTAGGTGTCCGAGTTTAGAAACATACTCAATTACTTGTTGAATGATTAAAAATAGTTTTTTTATACGAAAAGGTGTGACTTACAAAAATCTTTAAAACCTCAAGAATTGAAATGAAATAATGATTTTTTTTTAGTTCAATAACATTTGGAGGTGGGATTTGGACCTCCGACCTTTTAGCCGTAGATATATGTCTTAATCAATTGAGCTATGACTCAGTACATCACTTTCTTTTGATATTTTATGCTGATGCAGCATGGTGTAGCCATCAGATCGGGACACCACTGTGCGCAGCCCCTCCATCGTGCTCTGGGGGTCAGCTCGAGTGCTAGAGCTAGCCTTTACTTCTACAACACAAAAGAGGATGTGGACTACTTTATCCAGGCGCTAAATGACACTGTAAGTTTTTTTAACTCTTTCAAGTAGAGATCTGGTAATACCAATTTCCTGGTTTGGTGGGTCAACATCTCCATCTACCTTCTAGACTACAAGGATTGTAAGTACTGTGTTTCTTATTTTAAAGGAAGTATTTATTCTGGTTGTGTTGAGCAGCAGAGTGTGACATTTACTACCAGATCTTTGCCCATGTAATCTCATTGTAAAGACCACCATAGGTTTCTTCTAGTTTTAGTTTATTTTTAAATTATTTACTTAAGCTATGCTTCCATGGACGATAATGTCATGCAATTATGTATATAGTTTTGTTTTAACCCAAAAACTCAAGAGTATCTTTTTCTAAATTGTTGGAGAATTATAAGTCTAAAAAGAATTATTGAATGAAATATAGTTAAGATAACTATATGTATACGAGTATTTTTTTTGTGTGTGAACATGTGAATGGTGGTTCCGACCTATAGTTGTCTTAATTAGTT
The DNA here is from genome assembly GCA_026257165.2 of Telfairia occidentalis. Classification (NCBI taxonomy): domain Eukaryota; kingdom Viridiplantae; phylum Streptophyta; class Magnoliopsida; order Cucurbitales; family Cucurbitaceae; genus Telfairia; species Telfairia occidentalis. The sequence continues at coordinate 1,218,973 of JAOANK020000048.1, read as the reverse complement.
GAGTCATATTTAGATTAACATAGTTAGAATGAATATATTGGTATGGTAAGAGAGTTTTTTTCTAATTAACAAATAATGAGTTGGTTTAGTTTAAGAAAATATTATATTTGTGATTCAATATTTGGATAGAAATTCATAGTTACAATAAAAATAATTTCACTTATATTCATGAATATAATTGAAATTTTAATTTCAATGATTAAATAAACACAATGTTCCAAAATATTAGCAAATGAAGTTTACAAACTCCAAGTAATAGCAAATGAAGTTTACAATTTGACCTATTCAATTAAAGGAAAAAAAGTCTACAAATTCAAGTTATGAGCATTTAATATGTTATATAGTTTTTGCTTTATAGCTCAACTAGTTAAGGCTTATGATCTTGATCAAGAGATTTGTTGGATTGAATCTCCATCTCCACATGTTGAATTAAAAAAATATATATGTTATATAGTTTCCTGACTTCTTTGGGAATGATGGATATACATTATATGTAAAAATTATTCTTCATAATTTGATACTAAATGTGGACCCGAAACAACGTCATATGAGATCAAAATATAGTGATTTTATGTGAAAAGTATTTCAAAGTTTAATCAACAAGAGTTTTAGAGTTGAGAATTTGGTTTGATACACAAATCCTAAATTATTTGGTTTCATCATTTTTTTATTTTCTATATTATATTAATGTTTTTATTTCGAATAAAAAAATTTGTATTGATTTTTTACATATCATTTAATAAAATATTAATTATGTCTTAGTTGTTTATGAGTTTTTTTTTTTTTATATATATATATTCAATTTGAACTAGTAGATAAAAATAGAAACTCGAATATGAAAAGAAGTTTAAAAAAGAATAGATACAAAAAATTCAATATAAAAATAAAATTTTTAAAAAATTAATTCAGGAAGAAAACATGATAAAATTTTGATAATATGTTACCAAAACAGATGGACGAATTTAAAGATGATAAAATACTTTTTTAAAAAATACAAAAAAATACAAAGTTCATTTATCTTAAACAGAGAAGGAAAAGGAATACGTTTCATATAAATTTTTCCCAAAAGTTCCAAATGACTTCCAACGACTCCTACTTCACTTCATGGTGTGATTCGAACTTAAGTTCGAGCTTCTTAGAGTTCTTATGAATAGTTATTGTTAAAAGTTCTTCGTTTGAAAGAATTAAGTCGAAGAAGCTACTACACCAACCCATGGATTTCAATCGAATGTATGGTGGAAACGAAGGGAGAAACTTACATGGTGGAAGATTTGGCCAAAACGCAGTTCATTCGGAGGTTCCTCAATCAAGAATTGCAATAGTAATATCTCGATCACTATTTCTCGTTGTGTTTCTCCTCTTAATTCCTCACATTGGTCCCATATTCAAACAGCAAGGAAAATTCCTCTTGTTCGATTCCAAAAATCCTCACTCCATAACCAAACAAGAATTCAATGACTTAATCGACGACTTGAAAACCACCGAAATTCTCAAAGAGGAACAAAGGAGCCTCGTACTGATTGCAGGATCAAATTCAAATACCGAAGCTCCAAATCTTTATGCAGATCATCTGAAAAGTATGGGAGCCGATGTAGTAATAGAGAACAATTTCTGGCCACGAAGCTACTTTGCAAACGAATCATTTGATATTGTTTTCACGCTAGGGCAATCCGGAGCCGGATTAGTTGATCGTGTTCTTAAAATCGGTGGTGCTGTGGTTGTTCCAGCGAAACATTTGTCTTCAAATTTGTTTCTGGATGAGTTGAACTATGCGTGTATTTATGTAAAGCCTTATGCTATTGACTCCATCATCTTCGTGGCGGTGAAACCAAGTTCGTCCGATCGATCTGATGGCGGCCGGTGGCCAAATCGGTGGTACCGTAAACTCTGATTTGCACTTTTTAGTGCACAGATAGATAGACTTTGAGTGAAAATATTTTTTACTTTTTTGGCCGAAGGCAATTAGGTTAGAAAGGATTCGTGCAATTGTTTATGGATTAACTTTTTTTAATATATTTTTTTGTACCAATCAAATTCTATCAAATGAATTATTTTTATGAAACCTGTTCTAGGTCAATAATATATGGGAGAGAGATTCGAACTTAGGATGAAGAAACATATACTTAACTAGTTGTACTATGTTTGAATTGACTATGTCTATGAAACCTTAGATTTTCAGTTTAAATCATATTTTAAGTCACATAACTTTAATATCTATTCCAAATTGGTTTTAAATTTTTAATGTTAGATTTTAGTTTTATTAGTTATAATTTTAACATCTATACCCTTTTAACTATTTTAATTTATCTAACTTTTTTTAAAAATTGAAAAAGAAAACTATAAAAATAAAGTTGAATCATATGCTTGTGCCTGTTCAAGCCCATTTTAATTATTAGGAGATTTAAACCCATGACCTCTTGGTCAAAGAGATATGACCTTAACCAGTTAGAGCTATGTTCGGTTTGACAAAGAATTTTAGTAAAAAGTATGGAATAATACCTTTTTCAAAAGAAATAATACCTTTTTAAAAAGAAATAATAGTAATATTATTCCTATTTAAGGCCGTGGATGCATGGCTACTAGGCTGACCCATACTAAAAGCCGGCCCGGCTCGGCCCAAATGCCAGAATAAAAAGCCCATACTATAACCGGAGCGTCCAACTCCAAGTCTCCAACTCTAACGGCTATAAAATTCCAAATTACAAGCACAATGGCCGTTGGATTCCATCCAACGGTCATTAATTCATGAAAATTAGATCGTTGGACAGGCATCGGCAGCTTTAAAAGAATAACAACATAGCCAAGTCCCAAAAGAGAGTAATTGATACAGAAACGCAGAGAAATTTTTTTAAAAAAAATCCTTAGAGGAAAAAACGAGAAAGATCGTGAAAGAGAGAAGGAAGAAGAAGAAGAAGAGTGTATGTGATCGACGAAGTGGCGACAAGAAACGCTAAAGGAGGAGAGGCGCGCAACAGTCGTCTCCAACTTTTCCTTTTCTCTCTGTTTCCAAGTCTTGAAGGAGTTTTCGGCAGTAACGCTCCGGAAGAATTAATGGCTGCTCGAGCTGTTGGTCCTCAGCAACAACCACGATTCAGAGGTGTGTTTCTCGTGCTTAATCACATCATCTCATTGTTCTTGAAATGTGGAAATTAACCTACATTTTTCTGTTTCATTTCGATTCTTTTCAATAGTTCTGTGGATTTATTTTGATTTCGGTTTTCCTTTTTTTGGATTCATTTTTCTATTGATGACTGGATTTTTAGAGTCTGTTTATTTTGACTGTAATAAACTTTTGGTCCCTTTTTTCTGATTGTGTTAGGGCTTGTTCTTGTTTCCAGGGGTTTTCTCCTTTCATCCTATAAATGATTCTGAAATTCCCTTGAATGATTCATTCATAATTTTACTATTTTTCTTTTGGAAGGTGAAGAAGTTAAGCCGAAGATGGTAGCCGCTGAAGGTAGAACCAGGCGAGTTCTTCAGGATATAGGCAATCTGGTTTCTGATCGAGCTGCGGAAGGGAAACACGGACCTCAACCAGCGGAGAAGAACAAGGTAGAAAATTGGAAATTGAGGAAAAGGAAAAATTCTCTGTTATTTTCTATATTTTAGAAAGATTAACAAACTTTCTAGAAACACAACCGAGTAAATGCTATAGTTTATTGATCAAGAAAATAAAAAATCAGTTTTAAATATGAAAAGAGACATGAAAAACCCCCGTGAAATTTGATTTACAGAGAGCAATCGCCCCAAAACTGGATGGGGCAGGAGTAGGGAAGGGGGGCGATGTAACGAAGGTTACAGTAACTGAGAAGTGCAAAGCTGAGAAACCACAGAAAGTACTCAGCTCCGCCGACAAGAGGCATATAATCAATATCAGCGACAGTAAATCGAGAGATAAGCGGACTCTGACTTCAACCCTCAGTGCCAGAAGCAAGGTAATGTCTACTACAAAGATAGCTTTTTGTTCGTTTTTGTTTTTTTTTTTACCCAAATCATTGTGATATTGTGTTAAGGACATCGTTCCTTGAAACTCTACAATGGTATAATATTATCCATTTCGGTATTGTCTTCGTGACGTTTTGCTTTTGGTTTCATATCTAATGTATCTTTTCATTTCCTAACTAATATGAGACTCAGTACCACTTTGAGCCTCCCTCAAATATTGTCATTCATTTGTTCACAACGTTACTTGATCGGCTCTCCGTCTTTCTATCAGTCTATCCAACCAAATAGAGCTATCCTTCAAAGCTCTACGTGCTCACCACCCGAGCACTTTTTATCCCATCTGAGGTTTCATCAACAATGCTAGATATAATTTTATCCACTTCAAGTGTAAAGCCTTCATAGTTTTAGCTTTGGTTTCACCTAAAAAGTTGTATACTAATGGAGATAATTGTCTTCATTTTTGTCATGAATCTTTTTCTTTTCTAACCAATATGAGGCTTTTGTTTGTACTCCTAAAGTATTGCTGGTTATCTTATGCTAATTTTGATGTCTACCAATTTTGATTCTAAAGGCTGCTTGTGGGCTCACCAATAAGCCACTGGATTCAGTATCTAATATTGATGAAGCAGATGCAAACAACGAACTGGCAGTAGTTGAATACATCGATGACATGTACAAGTTTTACAAGCTTGTAGAAGTATGCCACTTTTTGCTCTCTTTTTCCTGTGTGTAGCCTTCTTCTTCCCTTTTATTAACATTTCTGAAACTTTTTTTTTGCTGCAGGATGAGAGTGAAGTATCAGATTACATGGGATCACAGCCAGATTTGAATGCTAAGATGAGATCCATCCTCATAGACTGGTTGATAGAAGTTCATCGCAAGTTTGAGCTAATGCCCGAAACCCTTTACCTCACTGTAAACATAGTTGACAGATTCCTCTCCTTGAAGACTGTACCAAGGAGGGAACTTCAATTGGTAGGCATCAGCTCTATGCTGATAGCATGCAAATACGAAGAGATTTGGGCCCCAGAGGTAAATTATTTCTTTCCCCTTACTTTCTCCTTAGTGATTAAAATCTGAAAATACCCCTCGTTGTCCTGGGTTTCTTCTGCCTTATAATTGGACATTGGTAATATGCAGGTCAATGACTTTGTGAGCATATCTGCAAATACTTATCAGAGAGAACAGATTTTAGTGATGGAGAAAGTAATCTTGGGCAAGCTGGAATGGCTTCTAACAGTTCCTACTCCTTATGTTTTTCTTGTTCGTTATGTCAAGGCTTCAGACCCGACTGATGAGGAGGTGGGTGGGATTCTCAATTTTGGTTGTTCTCTTTTCAAGGCTTATATGCACCCCAAATTTACTTTTTTCACTAGCATCATAAAACTGCATGAAAAGGTGGTTCTTGTAATTAAAGAAATGAGAAGGAATAAATTGGTTCCTTTGTTTTTTTTCCTTTTTCTTTCCTCTAATGCAGATGGAGAACATGGTGTTTTTCCTGGCTGAGCTTGGTGTGATGAACTATTCCATAGCAATATCATACAGCCCTTCAATGATGGCTTCGGCGGCTGTTTATGCTGCACGATGCACACTTGCTAAGCGCCCTGTCTGGACAGCAACTTTGCAGCACCATACAGGCTATGTTGATGATGAGTTGAAGTATTAACATAACGAACTTCCCTTCAAATATTTTTCCCTTTTTCTTGGCTAATTTCTGCAGTAACTTCAAAATCTGAATTACATGCAAAATTCTTCTGTGACAGGGAATGTGCAGAACTTTTGGTGAACTTGCACCGTGTAGCTGTAGATGGCAAGCTCAAGGCTGTTTATAGAAAATATTCGAGTCCAGAACGCAGTGCAGTTGCTCTTCTTGCTCCACCTAAAACTCTAACTCCAGATCCAAGTCCAGATGTATGATGTGTGATGATCGTAGTGCAATTGGTTGTTTTATAATTCTTTTGTGTGTGGTAGATCATTTGGCTGTTATGATCTTAAAGCTATAGCTCCTCGGTATTTTGTTAGAGCCTGCTTAATTACTCTATTGTATTCGTGCATTTTGTGAAGGAGAAAGATCAGGATTTCACTAAATATATTTTCGTGGATTTTGTCATTCTTAATTCTCTCCAATATTTATTAAATGTGTAATATAGAGCTGAGAGAGAGAACAATATTTTTTAAAGCCCCATGGGGAGCACTAAATGTGTAATATAGAGCTGAGATGTAGGGTTTTTTATGAGGTGAACCATAGAAGAAAGATGTAAATAATTTCTTTTATACAATGAAAAATAGTATATTAAATAGTAAGATATGAAAAGTTAAAAGAAATAGAGTTTTTATTTAAGATTATAGAGATAAAATGAATATTTATTAAAAGTTTTAATAATAATAATAGATTTGATTTTGAGGGTAATGAGGGTGCACACTTAAGTGCCGAGGAGCCTAGGTGTAGAGGTCATGCTTGAAACCTCGGGCACACGCTTCAGGTGGGCTTTATTAAACTGAGCCTCGCTTGAGAAGCAAGCTCAAGCCACAGAAGAAGGCCACACATGGAGCCTAGGCACGTGCCTCACAGGGAGAGAGATGACATTTCTGAGTGGGGAGGAAGTTTTGAATCGTCTCTCGGACAACACTGTTGGGTTAATTCTCATTCCTGCCCTCAAAATTCAAGGATAACAAAAACGTTTGAATCAGAAAAGAAGACATTGCATTGAGAATGGTCTGTGCTAATGCATCTATCTGTCTAGATTTCCTCATTCACCTTAACCTTGGAACTACAGCAGCTTTTTCTGCTATGCCTTTGAACTTCAGCATCATTTTCATAGCCAACATTGTGTTCTTCCTCATTCACCTTAATCTTTGAGCCACAGCAGCTTTTCCTGCCATGCCTTAAAACTTCAGCTTCATTTTCATGGCCAACATTGCTTTGGTGGTTCCCTTCATGTTCTTCCTCATTCACCCTAATCTTTGAGCCACAGCAGCTTTTCCTGCTGTGCCTTAAAACTTCAGCCTCATTTTCATTCTGATCTGCCTCCTTCTTCCCAAGCTCCAATCTTCGGTCCATAAACTCAGAATTTTCCTTCCAAACCTCCCCATTATCATAAACCTCCTTTTTCCATATTGGCACAGACGCCTTAAGCTCATCAATCACAAACCGGCAAGAATCCATTGCATCAGCTCGATGAACAGCTGAAACCGCAATGAACACACTAATCTCCCCCACAGGAACAGGACCTAGGCGGTGCGCAACTGCGATCGAATGGAGGTTCCACGATGATCTAGCTGATGAACAAATGGATTTGATGCTCCGAATTGCCATTGGTACATAAGCCTCGTACCGCAGTTCCACCACCGTCTTGCCTTCAAAATTGTCCCTGGTGGTGCCTGAAAATGTAGAGATGGCACCGGCTTGGGGAGCACTAACGAACGTGATGTATTTTGCCATGTCTATCGGGATGTTCTCTTCTAAGATTTCAACAAGAGTTCTCTCCTCCGAAGTCATTCTTGTCCAAATCTGTTACGTCTTCGTTCAACTCCAGCTGTTAATTCACCAAACAAATTTCACAAGAGAATAAATTGACATCAATGTGATCTTTGCAGAATTAGAAAGTACTGTTTTCTTCGGTAGATTCAGCATAACAAATACCAAAATCGAGGGAGAAAATCATGAAACAGTGTGGAACCGAAGCCGAATCGGACCGAGAAGTATCGATACACCTCGCGCGACATGGAATTCATGAGAATCGGAGCCAAATCGGATGCATGTTTTTAGGAATTAAATAAGCATCGCGAGTTGACTCCGAGACATTGCTGTGCCGATATTAATCCCTTTGAACGGGCAAACCAGATAAGAAATTGACGAGAACTCGACAATGGAAAAGGAGGCGAAAAAAAATCAAGATAAAACGACTGAAATCTGAAATTGATTCAGAAATCAAAGATAAATCAGCAACGAAAGCAAAACAATCAAAGACAGAAAAAACCTGTTCGTGTTCAGTTCATGAAAAGAAACAGCAGCATCATCTCTACTTTCAGAGACGCTCCATGAAATCAACGAACCGCAGTTCTTTGATTCCAATAATACCCGAACTGCGTTCGAATAAAGCTTTCTCGAGTTTACCGATTTAGTGGAAACTTGGAGAATCTACATCAAGCAGTCCGTGTGGGCTGTGATTCTGAAATAAGATAAGGGGGGCTATGGAACGGGCTGCCTTGGGCCGTCGCGTGGGTTGACTTACGTTCTTTGACTTTTCAACTCTTGAGATTGATAAATAATTCAATCATGTGACAGTAAATTAAAATTAT
>JAOANK020000048.1:1165351-1183149 GCA_026257165.2 Telfairia occidentalis | reverse complement strand
TTAATTTTCTTCTAAAAAAACGCTTATATAATAAATATTTTTTTAAAAAACATTTTTTAAAAAAGTTATATCAAACCTGCACTAAATATTACACCGTGTATATTTATCTATCAACCAATTTTAATATCACTAATGGTAAATGATTAAATCGAAAAAAATATTAAAATTAAAGGATTTAAATTTTTTTAAACCATAGAGACTGATCTTAAGAAAAAAAAAAAAAAAAACTCAAACAATAGGAACCATACACACATATTTAGCCTATTTTTTTAATATTTGTACCCTAATATCACCTCATAATATAAAGTTTAGATTTTGTATTGCCTTGACCAAAGCCATTAACAAATATGAAAAGAAATTGCATCGAGGTTAAATTTTGAACCAAGTTTTGACCAATGCTATTGTGAAAAATGTGAAAAAAGTTATATTGATTGTATTAATTAAATTTGAAACAAATGAGCTAAATGGTTATAGGATCGAATCTTTCCCTCGTACATGTTTAAATTAATAATAAAAAGAAAACAAAAACTGAAACAAATAAACTTTAGAATGACAATTTAAACATCAAAAACATTGAAGTTCCAGACTCGTAAAACCTAACTTTTTCTTCAAGAAATGAATCACAAACACACACATGCATAAAAATAAAAATAAAACTAAAAAAAGAAAAGAAAAAGAAAAAACACAACTTGCTCCAGCGCCGAAGTTCTTGGTTCATCGGTGTTAGCTCTAATCATCTATCTATAATCTCCCATCTCGTTTCTACCGTTTGACATTTCGCGCGTTATTTTTCACTTATCAGTGGAAACGAGCTAAAAAATCTTGTACAATGGCGGAATCATCATCACCTTCAAAATCCGATGTGCAGATAGAAGAAATGCTGGATCGAATACTGACGCGCTTGGCTCTCTGCGACGACTCCAATCTCCAATCTCTTCTATCAAAAGTTCTTCCCGTCACTATTTCATCCCTGTCCTCGCAGGCTGCCTCGGTCCGCAACAAGGTTGTGTAAATTGTTCATCATAGTTTTTTTTTTTTTTTTTTTTTTTGTTGTGAATTCGTCATAGTTCTTCCTCATAACAATTAATCCGTAACTCAATTATGAAGTTTGTGTTGTCTAATAATATGATATCGTTCTGCTTACTGCTTTGTATCAACTGCGAGAGGACGTTCTTGTGAGTTATAGGCGTGCGGTGTGGTATAAAGTTAACCTTTTTCCCCCTATAGTATCCATAGGCGTTAGACAGGGAGCTAACATAAATGATTCGGCATGTATTGTGATGAATTTTCATTGGTTCTTTTTATTTGTATTTATATATTTTTTATCGAACTCTTTTAAAAATATACGTTCAATCTTTACATTCTCAACTCTTCCTCAGTCTAGTTAGTGCTATGAGTTTACTTCGAACAAATTCTTTCCCAAAAAATCGTTTAATTTTTGAAGCAGCCGAACTAAAATAAATAATAAATACAATTCCCTTAATGTAAGAACGCTTAAATTGGTAAATTGGGTTGAGTTCTTTCTGGATTATGCATTCTTATTTTGAAAACGAGCTTAGGAAGAAGTATAAGCAGCGTTAGTTTCAATTTTGTGTCAACAGACTTAGTTGGCTCTTCAAAAAAGTGGCTTTTGTTCGAACAATAAAATTTTAGAGCGTTTCTCCTACTTTTGTGCATTTCAAATTTAATGATGCTATTAGGATTGGAATGTCAAGTAGCTACGAGTTCCTCTTCCCACTAAATCATCTCCAGTTTGATGACGACACACCTTTTTTTTTTCTCCCTTCTAGTAATGATGTAAACAAAAAAAAAATGATGCAAACAAGCTCAGCAATGACCTCACAGTTGTTAATTTCTTTGAGCTTTTTCGGGTCTCTAATTAACTTTTCCTAGACCATCTCCGCTGGCCTCAACATCATTGATAGCTCAGTGCAGCTTAGGGTTGTATTAAGAGAGACTTGAGAGTCTTTGTGAACATCTGTTTTTGTCTTTTTGCTCACTGTATTTTCTTGTTTCTGAAACTTGACAGCCCAATGAGTTAGCTGTTGTCCATGATATCAGTTTTCTTCTGAATTGTCATTTTTGCAATATCCTCCTTTCTTCTTATTGAATATGATAGGTTCTTGAGATCTTGAGTCATGTGAATAAGAGAGTGAAACACCAGTCTCGTATTGGTTTGCCATTGTTGGAGTTGTGGAAGATATATTTGGAGGTCAACTCTACTTCCATGGTCAGGAATTTCTGCATTGTGTATATTGAGATGGCATTTGACCGTCTAGATCCCAAGGTATATGCATCTTTCTTGTCAATTTGCCACTTTGATTTTTATTTTGTTGATTTTGTAAAGTTGGGATAATTGGTCGAGCTACCAAGTCCATGACACTTCTTCTACAGGAAAAGGTGCAAATGGCTCCTATGGTTTTGGCAAATATTTCGGAGCTACCTTCTCAGCATCAAGATATTATCTTGAGAATTGTCACTAAGGTGAACTATTCTTTGGATTACTTTGGGCTTGGTAGCAATATGCTGGTGCTATTCTTTTTTCCATAAATGTATCTTACTGTATTGCAGCCCCCAAGGGGCGGCCCCGTTGGCTAAGACTTGTAATCTTTGAGTAATACCTACTTAGAGGTTGCAAGTTTAAATCTTTGAGTGAGCTTAATCAAGAAAATTGTTGATGTCTCTAGAGTCTGGCCTTGGGGCGGGTGTGAACTTTAGAAAAAAGGAAAATTGTATCTTACAGTATTGTTAAATTACCAAGGTGATCTCTTAACTGACTATTGTTTCTTACAATGTTTTTATTTTTATTTTATTTTTATGTTTTTCAATTTAAAATGATGTCTTTTTATTTATTGGAAACCAGTTTGATTTACTTTTTCATTCAGGTTTCTATGTCGTCATAATTTAAATAACAAGATGAATAAAAACCATATTTGCTTGTACTTTTTTGGGTATAATTTAGGCCATTAGAGAAGGTAAGAATGACATATTTTAGAACAAGAGGAAGATATGGCTGAAGAGTGGATTAAAATCTGTATTATGGCTTTATGTGATTCTCTTTGATTACGGAGTTTTTTTTAGAAAATTTCCATATTCAATGGCTATGCAGGACTGGAAGCCTTTTTATGCTTTATAGTTCTTTTAGTAAAAAATCATTTAGGACTCCTAATCCGATGACTTTGTGCATATTCTTTCTCTTATTAGTTATAGATGTTATGTTCTTTGTCAAGAAAAGAAAAGGTTGAACTCCTATAAATTGGGATAAATCTTGGATCAGTTTGTTCATATAGACCTTATTTGGGAATGAGAAACAAGCTGCTATACGCAGCCAGCTTCCGTCTGAGACATTTCTGTTCTTGAGCAAGATTGCCTGGTTTCAGGTGATTGGTGAATGTCACTCTTATGAAATTGACGATGAAGTTGCTGCAAAATATAGATTGATGAATATGTCTCATAATCAACTGCCGTTCCTTGAGTTTTGCCTTCACACAGTTTTGTATCAACCTTACTCTGAAAGGTATGGAGTTTTTTGAGTTAACAATTTATATATATAAATGCTTTTTTCTAAATGAAATATTACAAATGATTTATGATTTTTTATAGTGATGGATGCCCGCCTGGACTTTCAATTGCTCAAACAAAACGTGTTACAGGAAAAAATCCTTTGAATAGTGATGCACTTCTATCGATAAAGGTGGTTTAGTCTAAATAACAACGTGACCTGAATGGTTCTTTATATTGTAATAATTAGGAATTGTATGGCTACTGATGCATTTTGCTTATTCCCTTTTACCATACTTGCCTACTAGCAATATATATAGTTTCAAGAATTTTCTTGACACTTAATGAGGAAGTTAAGGTACCTTATTATTTTTTTCAACAGTTGGGCATTTTGAATGTTCTAGAAGTTATGGAGCCAGCTGCAGAGCTTGTTTATCCCATATATATGATTGCCAGTGTAGATAGGTATGCATTTGTTTTCTCATATTTTTGGAACTAATTAGGATTTAATTTATTTTATCTTATAGGTAATCTATATTCTATGTCTTATTGCTTCAAGTGTATATCAATATGTCCATTTTTCTTTAATGAAAGAACTCCTAACAATATTTTAGTATTATTTTTTAGAAATGAAATTCTATTACAATAATTTTTAAAGAATAAGGGAGCCAGTACAAATTCATGAATAAGTCTTGTAGGGGAAAGCTGGAGTTTCTTTCTTTTGGGTCCGCATTTCTTTTCATTCAAATTGTGAAAATGGTGGTTTTGTGATTGAGCCTAGTAGTTGTGGTGCATAAAACAAATTCTTTTCAATTAATTTAGTCTTTGATTATTGGGGTTTTTAGTTCAAGTTGGAGGAGAAGAGGATTTTCTTCTTTTTATATATTTACTTCACTGTGACTTGAATGGTTTTTAGTCAAGCTTGTTCATTGACCTTTAGATTACAAGTTCTTTAAGAAGATGAGTTGCGATAAGGGAATGGTTTGGAAAAAACGTGAATCAGCAAAGCTGTAGTGCTGATGTTGTCACGATATAGTGATTCTGATGAGTGTCTAAAAGTGAGAATGGTCAGTTGCTTGGGAAATGGTTCAAGATTTTCAAAGGCAATTTGAAGAATAAATTGAGAGGGCTGGAAGGAAGGGAGATGAAAAGAACTTGAATGGCTAAGTCCTTCTGACAGAAGAGACTTTTAATCCCCAGTTGAGTGCGATCAAGTATGGAATAGAATCTATGTCTCTGAATCACCACTCGCTAACCTTTCTCCCCTTCATAAAAGAGCTAATCTACTCTCTGAAAAGAGTGGATCTTATCCAAAAAGAAGAAGAAGAAGAAAAGATGGATTTTATGTATTAGACCAATTTTTGTTAGACAAAACACAAATCTAAAAGGAGGCTGAAAGATAGCTAGAGAAAGTTGGAAGCTCAGAAATCTTTTGTATTCACGGGAAAAGAACAGAAACAGAGGCAGAGAGCATTTTCCTATTGTCATAATAAGAAATGAGGCAAAGTTTGGTAGAGACTTTTTTCTTAACTTCTACTCTATTTCTTTATCTGTATACTTTTTCATTTTTCATTTTGAGTATCTTCTGAATTTGTTTTCATGTTTGTTTAAATAAAGCCATGAACCAGTCGTCAAGAGAGGGGAGGAGCTTTTGAAGAAGAAGGCTTCCACTGCTAATTTAGATGATAAGCGTCTTATAAACAAGCTATTTTTACTATTTAACGGTATGGGGAGTAACTTTATTTATTAATTCAATTAGATGGAATTAACTAAGGCTACAGTTTATACTTTCAAACGACCATATGATTTATTTGTCCTTCTTCGTTGTGACTGTACAGATTCTTGAATGGTGGTTAGCATGATATTGCATGCATATAGCGTTGTATATTTTTTCTAAACTAATTTAGACATTTTGCTGATTATTTTTAAAAGACCTCAAGGGCACATGCTAATTTTTTGAAATTTATTCATTAAAAATGGAAATAGGAAATGGTTTATAAATATACAATTGCAAGTTGAAGTTGAGTACTCTTCCTCTAAATATTTTATTTTCTCCCATCTCTACAATTTCTTTTTGTATCATTTCTAGTGATAACAATATCATCAATGTATACAATAAGCAGAGTATTGAGAGAATTCTATACTTTTGATCTCACACCTGGGTTTGTTGGCAAACTCCTTTTCAACCCTGTGGTAAACAAGGTTTCGAAATGAGAGCCTTAACCTGATTCTTTCTACGTTCAGTGGGATCTCAATTTATTTTTTTTCCCTTCCATAATTTCTTCCTCTGCTCTCTGTTTCTCATTAAAAAATATAAATAAAAGAAATATTCCTCTGTCGGAATCAAGCTGGAAAAATTTATAAGAGACTTCTTGTGGGAGGATGTAGAGGGGGTAATCTGAAATTCAACGAGAAAAGTAATCTGAGTGGATCTCAAATAATTCGAGAATAGATAATCGGCCGGTTGATCCCATTTTCAGGCTTCCCTTATCAGAGGAGAAAAAAGATCCCATTTGCAGGGTTTTCTTTTTGGTGGTAGGAACCTTTTCTGATTTTACTTGTGTTTTTTATTTAGATTTAGAACGTTTCTTACTCTTTCTTATCAAAATAAAATGAAAAAAGTGGGAATGATGTGTCCCTTTTTTTCCCTTTCTTATAGTGACTTGACATTCTCCTGTCTCTCTTTGTTACCTTTATTTGAACCAATTCCTTTTCCTTTATCAAGACAGTATACATGCCTTTTTTAGAAATATGCTAATATGCCCCATGATTTCTTTCATTTTTCTTGATGTTAGCATGGTTTTCCATTGAAAAGTTAGAAAAAGAAAGAATAGTTTCTGCTAACGGAGTTTCTTGTCCGATGGAAATTTATTTTACAAGAGTTTTCTGCTTTACATATTTTCGATATGCTAGAATCTACAAATACGTTTTCTAATATCTGCAGGGTCTACTGGTGCTGAAAGTACTGCTTCAGAATCTCGAGTGAAGCCTGGGAGTATTGCTCTAAAAGGAAAGCTTATGTCTCATTTTTGTCGGTCAATAGCAGCAGCAAATAGTTTCCCGTCAACCTTGCAATGCATTTTTGGTTGCATATATGGTTTGATATCTATCTTTGATTAGCTATTCTTTGTAAAACATCATTTATCTCAGTATCTTTGATAAATGAGTTAGAAAATGTAATAATATTAGTACACTTTTTTTCATTTATTCGGGCTGCCAAATATGAGAAAAATAGATGACCTCCAAGAAGAAGAGCAAGGAATTTTGAAGGATTTTCACTAATGCTACACTGAAAGCCCAAACAAGAGATTTTCTTTTTTTTTTTAAAAAAAAAAGCCTAAACAGAAGCATTCAATTGTGATATCCCCGGAACTTCCTCCATTTTCACTTTTTTCCTTGGCCCTTGTTTTGGTTTTCATTGCTCTTTATTGGCCTTCTGTTTTGTGAAATTAACCTAATATATTATCTCATATTATGTTGGTCATTCATCACTCTTAGAAGTTGTGTATTAGACATCTTGTACTCATTTTCTCTAAGTTTTCCATATTTCGTACGTAGGAAATGGCACCACATCAAGGTTGAAGCAGTTGGGGATGGAATTCACTGTATGGGTATTTAAACATGTAAGAATCTTTTTCTCTTGAAATCTTGTGGAAGTAGGAATTTATTTGGGAAAAAAATTCTCATTTATGCAATTCTTACGGGCAAATTTATTAAACATCTAAAGATCTTCAGGAGTCAAAGTTAGTGCAATGAAAGGTTCATACGTTGGGTCTCGTGAAACTTGACGGTTCTTGGCTCCCAAAATACGTAGAAACTTGGTTTAGTTTGTGCTTGTTTTTACTTCTCTTTTCTTTTGGTAGAAGAAAAACACAGAACAAGATAAGAAATCTCATCTTGCAGCTTGGTTAATGGAAGAGTAAAAAATTTTCAACTTCTTTTCCACTATCCTCTTCCTCTGCCCTTTCCTTCTCACTTTCACTTTTGGTATGGGCATGGGGCGTAGATTCGGTTTTTCAAGGATGTTTGCCAGGCAGTCCTAATTCTCTTTGTTCCACAGTTCCTAGGATTTTCCATTGTCCTCCCGTCCTTCCATTCTAAGGGGTTGATAACTTAGGTAGTACACCTTCTGTGAATGCTGACAATTACTACCCACTGACGAAGTTGTATTCAATGTTGGTAATATTATATGCCTGCCAGCATCAGTTAAATGGAGTCTAACTTTTGCACTAGTAAGACCTATATTATTCTCACCAACTTTGATTAGAGCCTAAAATACAGTCTATTTGGTATATTCCTTTTCCTGCCCATTTAACCAAACCTTTGCCCTTATTTCTGATAGCTGCAGTTTCAAGGTTTCATAATTCCAATAGAAGATTTCAAAGTTTGATCCATCCTAGGAGATATTGCCGCACCTCTCCTTTAGCGCCTTTCCATCTTTCAGTCTTTATGTGTAGAGATTAAGCCAACCTTTATTCACATCAAGTGTTCAAGCCGCAACCCCATGACCACAATGAGGAGTGCCATAATGGCTAAAAGAGGATCTAGGCAGTATCTCAGCGTCTCTTGTATGCCAACCGGTCATGATTGGAGAACCTTCATATAATAACTTACTGCTCAAATGACAACTTTGAACATTTCTCATAATGAAATCAGATCTTTTTGTACTTCCATTCCTCACAATGAAATCAGTTCTTTTAGCAAGAAAAAAAGGAAAACGCTTCTCTTCTTTCACTTACTGCTCAAATGACAACTTTGAACATTTCTCCTTCTCTTCACCACTGCAACTGATGATTCATGCAAATTCCCAATCTTCCTTTTGATCATTTTATGTCTCTAAGATCCTTTTAATATATGAAGTTCATCCTTTTTCCATCCTCTCCCAAAGGGATGGTAATATTCCCCCTTTCTTTTGTTGCTAACTTTCACAAACCCGTAGGAAAACTCATTTATTATCACATTTTCGGTCCAAGAACAACGTTAGGTCTAAATTTGCGATAGAATATTAGGCTGGTGGGAGAAAAGATCAACTCCTTCGTGCTTTTACTAAACCAATGAGCTGATTCCAATCCTCGAGACAACAGGTAAATCTTAGGCCTACCTTTTTCAAATCTAACTGCCGCTTCTTCTGATTTCTCTTCAAATGTCACTCTATACGGCTCATGTTCCACCCTTCAGCTACACACCTTGTACTTTCAACCTTCCATCTTTTGTTGTGAGACATGGATCCATGTTGGCTGTATTTATTTATTTTTCATAAGAAACAAATGTATGGACTCATAGGATTGTAAGTCTATCAAATCGATGAAGAAGCCTATGCCTGCAAGACGAGTTATTTAAGAGACTTATTTCTCACCTCTTGATACTGGAATCTACCGCCATCCTCTTATTCGTCATTACTTCTCTATTTGTAAGCTTCGACACATGTATGTATATTTTGCCCAATTTAGTTTGTATAAGAAAATGTTGCAGGCAAACAGCGATCAACTTAAGCTTATGAGCCCTGTTATACTCAATGGAATTCTGAAGTCACTTGACGGCTATTCAAAATCAGCATCAGGTTCATTTCAATGATACTTTCTCTTATATTTATGATATTTGTCTTTTACACCTTCCCAATATTTGAAATTGTAGCAATACGACTATATTTATATTGATGTAATTCATGCATTTTACCAGATTCTACTACGAGAGACACAAAAATCTTTGCTTTTCAAGCAATTGGATTGCTTGCTCAGCGCATGCCTCAACTTTTCAGGTTTTGTTGGCTCTCAGTCTGATACTTGTTGGTCTGAATTTCATTGATGTTTGACTCTATGGCTTCTTCCCTGCATTCTAGTTCAGCAGTTTGGAAGTCTTCAAGAACATGTTAGTAAAAGCTGATTTCCTTTTTCACTTATTACAGAGATAAAATTGACATGGCTGTTCGTCTTTTTGATGCTTTAAAAATGGAGGCCCCATCTCTTCGGTTTGTTGTTCAAGAGGCGACAAATTCCCTTTCTGCTGCATATAAGGTTTGCCAGATTTGGTCCATATGCTTTAGGATATTGTTAAATGGTTCTTCTATTTAGGAAGTTTGTTCAATACAGTTTATCCTTAGATTGTGTTAGCATGCAATTACTTGCATTAATGGGCTCAAATTTAAGCAATATGAAAACATTTTGATCATGGAATTCAGAAGTATGAAAATGAATGTTATATGCTGGGAAGTGGGGGGCTTGGGGAATTGTAACAAAAGAGCTACAATGAAAGGAGTTCACAGAGCAAAAGAGCTGCACAACTTTTTCTTTTGTCTCCTTATCAATAAATTCTTACTCTGTCGTGGTTCAACATCAAAATATGATTATATAATTATTTCATATCTGATCCACAGGAGGCTCCAACTACAGTGTTGAAAGAGTTGGAGGCCCTTCTTCTTAAAAATTCTCAGGAGGTATAAGTTTACCGCTACTTTTTTCTCCCCTCTTACTTTCTTGTTACCCAGTTTCATCAGTCTCATTGCTTCTTAATTGATGTCTAATTCCCTGATGCTAAACAGGAAGAAGGTGAAGTGCGGTTCTGTGCTGTGAGATGGGCGACAAAGTTATTTCATTTGCAACATTGTCCAAGTCGATTTATTTGTATGCTTGCTGCAGCAGATTCTAAATTGGACATTAGGTACCTTTCCCACTATTTTGTTCATACGAAAACAACGTTTTGCTTTTTTTTTTTTTTTTTTGTAAGAAACAGAGAGCTTTCATTGAAGAGGAACAAAAAGAGACAACTTATGGGCAGAGGGATGAGACATTCCTCCCCACATGAGGAAGCTACAAAAACACCTCCCAATCTAGGTTTATTGTGTGAGTGGTGTAATTATAAAACAAAAAGTGTTGGGCACTCCAATTGGAGGCCGTGAACTGCACAAAATCACAAAAACTATGAAGGGGTGAGGTCTTATCTCGAAACAATCTAGCATTTCTTTCTTTCCAAATAAGCCAAAAGATGGCCTTTGAGAGGTTCCTCCATAGGACTCTTTCTTTGTCCTTGAACCACCACCCTGAGAGAGCTTCTATCATCCAATCATTGACAGATTCAGGTTTGCAACCACTAAGGCCAAACAACTTTTCGAAATGGGACCACGCTGCCTCAGTGAAAGAGCAATGCAACAAAAGGTGAGACTGTTTTTCATCACTCCTACCACACAGCATGCACATTTGGGGAGAAATGACCAGTCTAGGATTCCTTCTTTGGACCATATCCATAGTATTTATCTTACCAAGGGCAGCTGACCACAAGAAAAAGTTAACTTTTTTGGGGGCCTTTCCATGCCACAGCAGGGAGTCAGATTAACATCAAGAATTCTTTTTTTAGAGTGAGAGCAACTGAGGCCGATTTCACCATGAACAATCCCAAGCCTTCATGCTTCCACACCATAGTGTCTTCCCCCTGAAGAGGACAAAACTGACCAAGACAATTGCTTAAACTAGCCATTTGCTCCATTTCCCTCTCAAACACATTCCTTCTGAGCTTTAAGTCCCATGAAGACGACATTTTGCAATGCTATATATGAGCACATATTGCTCTTATTCACTCATGGATAGTTAGACAAATGCTAACTTTTTATTTTGGAATAAAGAAAACAGAAAATCATGGAGTACAAAATGTACAAAGCCACACTGATTAGCATAAATACAAAAAAGACTTCGCCAAACTGTGCAAATCTCTACAAGTATAGCCTCCCATATTAGTAGAAGCGGGCAATATTGAGCATTCATGGTTGTGATCCTCTTGGTAGGAAAACTCTTCCCTTAAAGGAAAGGCTGGTGGTAGGCCTTGGTTTGAAATTTTGATATAGCACAAAACAATGCCTTCTTTAAATTTCTAACTTTTATGGTGAAGAATGGAAAGGATAAAATTCTGGAAGGATCATTGGCTAGCCCCAAACTCTGGAGCATATGTTCCCTATCTCTTCACTATCTTTATGAAAAAGGATGCTACAATAGTTGATTGGTGGAACAAAGATAGTAGTGATTAGGACTTAAGCTTCTGAAGAGTCATTTTAGACAAAGAAGTACCAAGTTGGTTGGGTTTGGTTGAGAAAATTGGTTTGATACGGCTGGGAAATGAAACTGATAAGGCTTTATGGGCTCTTGATTCTGCAGGTTACTTCTCCACAAAGTCTACCTTTTATGAATTCACTGAAACTCTCCCCAAATTAAAATTCCCAATTATTATGGCGGTCTACCTTCTCAGGCTCTTTTATGGGAACTTTGGAAGGAGAGGAATCGTAGAGTTTTTGAAGACGTTTCCTCGTTCGATCTTTTTATAACTATGTGCAGTTTTCTTCTTCATCGCAGTGCTTAAGACACCAGAAATTCTTTTGTAACTACAACCTTGTTTAATCCTCCAAGATTGGAAGACTTTGATTGTTTTGTTTTTTGGGAAAAGATTCTCACAACCCCTTGCCCTTAGACTGTTTTTGCCATTTTGTTTATAATATGTCAGTTTCCTATCTAAACAAAGAGAAAGAAGTGTACGGAAATGGTCCACAAAAGTCAATTCTTAAACCCTCAATCCACAATTATAAAGGTCAACAGACTGAGGACAAAAGCTTATCAAGGCTTCAAGCTTCCTCCTAATTGAGGGAGTGTGAGAAGAGAAAAAGGAAGTTTTGTTGGCTCATGTAAATGTGACTTAAGAACTTATTTAAGTAGGGAAGAAGCGAAGAGACAAGTAGAGGAGGGAGAGAAATATTGCGCATACGTAATCAGGATTGTGTTTTCTGACTTCCTTAAGCGGGCACCTTATCTTTTGTATGTTTAAAAAAGTATGGCATGAAGACTGTTCTCCTTGGAAAAGAAAAGTGATCGGTGAGGATTCCTTAGAAAACCATCTATGGTGGAACCAAATTAGCATATTGAGTACGGTTATAAATTGAGAAGGTTGATATTTTCCTATAAAGATTGTTGGGCATTTCATTTATAATTGCATGCTTCTAAGAGGAGATACACTGTTTAGGATTTAGACACTGAAGTTAGAGTGAAGAAAATTCTCAGCCTTATTCCTCCAGGTATGTTTAAACTATGGTACCAAGAAAGAATCCACAGATCACTTGTTTTTGGGACGTTCTTTGGCTTCAGTTAGTTGGTTTAGACTCTAATATTTTTGGTATGACTTAGTGTATACACAATAAGATGAATTTTGTCCTACTAGAACTATTCTTTGGTCTTTTTGGACTGAGAAATAATATGTTGTTTCAAGATAGAAATAGAGAGTTTAACGGGGTTTGAGGAGCTGTACAGCACACAGCTCTCTCTCTCTCTCTCTCTCTCCTTTATTGATAATGAAATCTTAGTCTCTCTTCTCAAAAAGAAAATAAAAGATATATTGTTCCATGAAATACTCTTTTTCCAAATTCTTGTGTTATCATTGTCTATTCCTTTCCTTTCTCTTAGCTTTTTTCCCCTCACTTTCTCTCAAAACGTGTGTTGCATAGGAATGAATTTCTTAAATTACTCTTTCCTTGTTTTAGGGAAATGGCTCTTGAGGGCCTTTTTGGAATGAAAGGTGAAGGCCAAACTATAATTCAAAATCATGATGTTAAATATCCAAAATTTGGAATCATGCTAGATTACATTCTTAAGCAGCAGCCAATGTTGTTATGTTCAACTGAGTTAAGGGAACAACACCTCCTTTTTCCATCTCAAACATACATCGCGATGATAAAATTTTTGCTAAAATGCTTTGAGGCAGAGTTGCAGCAAGATGACACTACAGAATCATCATCTGCTTATGAGTCTTCTGTGGAAACAATGTGTCATTTTTTAGAACACGCTATGGCATATGAGGGCTCTGTTGAGTTGCATTCTAATGCTTTCAAGGCATTGATTACAATTGGATCTTATTTACCAGAGGTCGTTTGCTTTTTCTTAACACTCTCTTTTGGTGATATTCATCTTTTCCGCTCTGCTTGAAGTTCTTGGGCTGATGTGTGTTTTTTCTGTACAGGTCATATCAAAACGTTATTCATTAAAGGTTTCCTGGATAAAGCCCTTTCTTAGTCACATAGACTTTGATACTCGTGAATCTGCAGCACGCTTACTTGGAATAGCTTCTTCTGCTCTGACAACATCCGCATCATCAGCTGTTATTGAAGAACTATTGACCTCAATTATTGGAACACATAAGTTAAGGTGCAAGTACTTGATGGAAATGGTGATTTAGGAATCATGTTTCTGTCTCATATGAAGAAAAAAAAAAGTTATATTTCTGTCTTTTGTATGTTGAGTTTATTCTTCAATTTGTTTGTTCTGCAGGTTTGAGACTCAGCATGGAATGCTATGTGCTATAGGGTTTGTTGCCGCAGATTGTGTTTCCAAATTACCAACAGTAATTTGATTGATTTCTTTCTCTTTCTCTCTCTCCCACCTCTCCCAACCAAAAAGTGTTTGATATCAATATTTTCCTCTGTTTCTTTTCTTTCTTTCTTTTGATAGGAAGAATATAAGGTTTTGTTGCTGGATGGTAGATGAACTTGCCGTTTGCATAAAATTACCTTTTTATATTGGATTTTTATTCTAGAGGAGTATCAAAATATTCCTTCCGTTTTTTATTCTTTAAGATGGGACTTCTTGTTGTATTTTATTTTATTTTTTCTCATGAAAACTTTGAAGAAGGGCTCAGATCATCTGGACTTCTTGTTGCATGTTATAATCCTGGTTTTTGGTTTTTAATGGGATTTTGTCCTATTTTATATGTACTTGTACATTCTTCATCAATATCCATATTATTCTCTGGTTCTTTTCTTTCTTTCTTTTCATGAAAACTGTACTTTAATTTAGGAACTGAAAATGCTTATATTGCCAGCTATCACCCTCAAAAAAAAAAAAGTAGGCATAGAATCGCATGGCAAGCACATCCCATAATTATAAGAAATGAAAAATGGGAGATGCCTTGAAAATTAGTCATGATTGAGGCCCAGATATCAGAATAAAACTTATTGAGCTCAATATCTCCTCATCCTTCAGAAATTTATCCTAAAACATTTTTTTATTTTTCCCCAATCAAATGCATTGGTGGCTTAGAAACCAGAAAGATGTGAGTCCTCCCTTTAGCCGTGAAAAGCAATATGTTTCTGTTCCTCATGATATTCATTCTTTTCAATTAAAAAGAATAGGACTGCATTCTTATCTAAAAAAGAATAGGATTACATTCTTATCTAAAAAAAGAATAGGACTACATTCTTTTGTGAGTAATGTAGGATAGCTAATTATCAGTCTAATAATATTTTATGCTAGACTGTACTTAAATGCTAAAGTAGATGTCTGTTCAAGATACTCATCTATAAGTCTCATCATTTTGTCATATTTATAATTATTGTTAGTCTAGTTATGTTTTGATATTATCTTAGTTGACATTTAAGGTTTATCTACTTCTCTGGTCCAAGTTCTTCTGAAATAGGTTCTAAATTTTTCTTCCACCATCTAGCGTCATGCTGTGCCCTATATACCTTCTGAATAAAAGAGACTAATGCTAATGAAATTTACTTATGTTTATGTTGATTAGATCTCATCTCTCAAGTCTTTTTTATTGTCTAGAGTTGCAATCATTGACTATAATATTTTCACAGATTACACCGACATTGCTTGAGGATACCCTTAAATGCTTGGTGGGCGTCGTTCAATCTGAGACTGCAGCAATATCTTCTGTGGCAATGCAAGCCCTCGGTCATATAGGGTTGCGCGTACCATTGCCACCACTTCTGAGTAATTCTGAGTCAGGTAATTTTTGTTATCTAAGTTGAGAGTTTTTTGGTTTTGTTATTTGTGATTATATCTATGGACTAAATTATTTGACTAAACTTGAATGCAGTTGATGTTTTGATGATTTTACGTGACAAGTTGGGCAAGCTATTGCTGGGTGACGATATTAATGCAATTCAGAAGATTCTTTTATCCATTGGACATATATGTTTTAAGGAAACATCATCAACATGTCTAAATGTTGCCCTGGATTTAATTTTTCATCTGTGCCGGTGCAAGGTGAATTTGATCAATCTATATAACCTTTTTGGTTCACTTAACAAACAAAGATGGTGATGTGGGCTTATGCATTAACTTGTAATTCTTTTGACTTTTACTTTGTTTAATTATTAGGATTAATTAATAATTAGTTTTTACTTAGGGTTGATTTTATTTTTAGCTTAGGGGTATCTAATGTAACTTAATCCTCTTTCCCTTATTCCTAACCTATTTGTAAAGGTGGGAGCTTCCTTATGTACATTCTTTTGGACATCAATAAAATAGCTCCCTTTTTAGCATAGCTCTCCACCAGATTGTGTCGTTAATCTACTGATATAAATATAGTTGATCGTAGAAACATCACATTGAACTTTTTGATAAGGAATGTTGTAGTATATTTATGTAAAATAGGACTTTATTATTCTTTTGTACTTTATTGTAATTTCCCATTATTAGTTTAGGGCTTCCATGTATGCTTATATATATCTTTCTCTAGTGTATAGACTGAAGTGAGTTATTCTTCCTACTTTGTCTCACATTACCAAGGAATATGAAATTGAAATTCAACGTAAAATTTTGGAGAAATAAGATCGTCATTTAATCTATATTCTTATGGTTTTTCTCACGTGCTAATAACTTTGTTATAAAATTTCATTTCCTTGATAGTTGAGGACAACTTGCGGCAAGGTCTTCCTTGTAACATCCTATTTTAGATATGTTCAAATCTTATACGGTATAAGACTTCCCACTCTGCCAAAAATTTCAGGTTGAAGATATTCTTTTTGCTGCTGGGGAGGCTCTATCGTTTCTATGGGGTGGTGTTCCTGTGACTGCTGATGTGATTCTCAAAACCAATTATGCTTCCCTTTCTTCTGCATCAAATTTTCTTGGAGGAGAAATAAACTCATATTTTCTCAAATATAAGTGCAACGTAGCAGGAGCAGATGAAACCAGTGAAAATTTCCATGCTGCGGTTAGAGATTCCGTAGCCAAAAAACTATTTGATGATCTTTTATACAGTACAAGGAAAGAAGAGCGCTGTGCGGGAACCGTCTGGCTCGTATCACTTGCAATGTATTGTGGTAATCATCCAACCATCCAGAAAATCCTTCCACAAATTCAGGTCTGTGTCTAATTAGTAGTATTTAGGGGAATAATATCCACCCCCGCAACCCCGCACACACAAACACGAAAGATCCAAACTCTACTGCCTGTGGAAGAGAGTTGAGGAAATATCATCAATCATAAAAGTTTTTCTTTTTTGCTCAAGGAACGTTTATATACCTAAAGGTTATCTCCTTGCTGCAAAATTTGAATTTGGTGATTTTGCTTATCTTTTAGTTGAATTATTACATGCATCTCTGATGTGTTTTACGTTTTTGGATTGAGAATGCTTCATCTTGTCCAAATTTGTTACAATTATGATACTGAAAAAAAATATTTAATTATGAGTTTATAATATCTTATCTATTCCAGTATCCAAAATGTGCGTGTTTATCTGAATGCAGGAAGCCTTCTCAAATCTTCTGGGTGAGCAGAATGAACTTGTACAGGAGTTGGCTTCACAAGGAATGAGCATTGTTTATGAATTGGGTGATACATCAATGAAAGAAAACTTGGTAAATGCTCTTGTCAGCACCCTGACTGGTTCAGGAAAGAAAAAAAGAGCAATTAAAGTAAGTCAATGCTCTGATCTCTCTATTATTTTGTTCATTTTCTTTTTCCCTTCCTATGTTCTCCTTTTTCTATTTCTGGTGTTCTGAATCGGAGGCTCACATATTTATTAATCAGCTTGTTGAAGACACCGAAGTTTTCCAAGAAGCAATAGGTGAAAATCCTAGTGGGGGAAAATTAAGTACCTATAAAGAACTTTGCAGTTTGGCGAATGAGATGGGGCAACCAGATTTAATTTATAAATTCATGGACCTAGCAAACCATCAAGCATCCTTAAACTCCAAGAGAGGTGCTGCATTTGGGTTCTCTAAGATAGCAAAGCAAGCTGAGGATGCCTTGAAGCCTCATTTGCATTCATTGATTCCAAGGCTTGTTCGATACCAATATGATCCTGACAAAAATGTGCAGGTACTTTGTATGCAACCTCGTACATCCTTGATGAAACAAACAATAAAGCTTGTTCAGTAGTTAACAATCAATCATTTAGTGTTACTTTCCACTTAATATTATGATTTATTGCATGGAATTTCATTCGGTTAGAGGGATTAATGGCATGAAGTACTAAGAAAATAACTGCTTATGGTGCTTTACGTTAATTTTCATCCCAACTGTTGTTATTATATT
>JAOANK020000048.1:1152775-1164423 GCA_026257165.2 Telfairia occidentalis | reverse complement strand
CCCAACTGTTGTTATTATATTAGCAAACTGTTTTTCCTTATGTGGCAGCTTTTTTCCCACTCTTTATGTAAATTGTGTTATTAATGTAGTGTCATTTCTCTAGGTATCCCAAAAAAAAAATTAAAAAAAAAAATAAAAAATAATAATAATAATAATAATCCTTTAGTAAAAATATATATATATATATAAACAGAAACTTCTAGTCACCTTTTAAATTTCTTCTATTCTTATTGAAAGTTTAAAATAACCTCTTAGTTTAATTACTAATAACTATAATTATTAATTAACTACTAGTGTAAGTTTACAACACTATTCTTTGACGTGTCAATCTACTTTTAAATATTAATGATGAAAAAAGACCTATGTTTTTTAGATTTTTAAACACAGTATATGTAATACTATAATACTTAAATATTGATCTACATGATTCAACCATGCAAACAGCAAAATATTTTTTTTAAGAATAAGAATAAATACTATATGTGAAAGGGCTTTAGGGCAGTAATCACCAGTCTATAACACGTTATTGAAAAGGACTGAATTATACATTGACTCTATTATCATGTTATAGGAAAGGGCAAAAAGATATTGACTCTATAACAAATGAAATTTGGTTTCCTATTTGCTTTTGTCCATACTAGATGCATATATTTGGTAAAGCATTGAATTTAAGCTGCCTCTTTTGAATCACTTCATTGTGCTAAATTGTCCTGAGAGCAAAGTTAATCTGTTTTTGGCATATGTTATTTTATTAGTCCTACTAGTGCACTCATGTTTCATTAAGTTCCCATCCTCACTAGTTTGGCCTAATATAATCTTCATTCTTGAGAATTTTTAGGATGCCATGGCACATATATGGAAATCACTAGTGGATGACTCGAAGAAAACGATTGATGAAAACTTAGATCTTATAATAAATGATTTAATAATACAAAGTGGATCTAGGCTTTGGCGGTCTCGAGAGGCATCTTGTCTTGCCCTTGCTGACATTATACAAGGACGAAGGTTTAATCAGGTAACTATCACATTGTCTATGCATGTCGCAAGCATCCTTTCAGTTGACAACATAAGTTTATGTGCAAATACTTGTTTAAAGATAGAGTGAGAGAATGAAATTTGGATCTTAGCTCCAAGGTATAACAATCTTCAAGTTCTATTGGTACTTTATGCAGGTCGCTCAAACTGAACAAAGAAGGCTTTTACCTTGTGAACAATGTTGTCTTCTTCTCTAGCATGATTTAACCATTGCTTGGACAACATATATTTACAAGTATAAACTATATGTCATCCAAATTCTTTTATTTATTTTAGCATCATATTGTAGTGTTTTTCAACATATTCTCCTAGACGTAGCACTGGTTTATCTTCAAATTTATCAGCTTACAATTTGGTTCAGAATTTGAATATAAGATGAATATCAAAATTCCTCGTTGAAGATCTAGCAAAATACCTCAATATCCATATAAAAATTTTTTTGTTACTCATATGATGTATGAAGTCCTTTCTTTCTATTAATCTTGTTAATGAATGTAGATGCTGCTTCAGTTTGTTTTTTCCTTAAAATGGCATACATAATATGACTCTTTTCCAAGTAGGTACAGAAGCATCTGGAAAAGTTATGGTCAGTAGCATTTCGAGCAATGGATGACATTAAGGAGACTGTTCGAAACTCTGGTGACAAGTTGTGCCGTGCCATCACTTCATTAACAACAAGACTCTGTGATGTCTCCTTAACAGAACTGGCAGATGCTACTAAGGCAATGGATACTATTCTTCCTTTTCTGCTTTCAGAGGGAATGATGAGCAAAGTTGACAGCGTTCGCAAAGCATCTATTGGTGTAGTGATGAAGCTTGCTAAGGTTAGTTTTGGCTTGAATGTTCCAGTGTTTTATATTTCTTTTCCAGCAGTATCCTAGGTTTAAGCTTAAGAAGAAAATGTTGATGTTGATGTTGATGTCAATTTCAATTTCAATGATTTGGATTTATTGATATATATTTTATTATCGACGAAACATTATGAATACTATCAAAACTGGTAGAAAATGTTTTAATTAATTCATAAAACTTTAATATCTGAATAATCAAGTTAAGATACCTTTGTTATATCTTTAATTATAGATGGCTCCTGCGCATTTTGCTTAATAAATACATTGTTGAATATTAATATTGTTAATATGTAAGAAATAATATGAAAATTTAATTAGAGAGGCTAATTCCATCCATTCTTTCTTTATTACAACAAAAGCCTAGACTGTCCTTTTTTTGTCTAATTCTTGAACATTTGAAAGGCTGTGCTTCTTTCCTGAAGATCCTATACTTTTTTTTTTCTTATTTGCAGGGTGCAGGACCCGCTATTCGTCCACAACTATCTGATTTAGTTTGTTGCATGCTCGAAAGCTTATCTAGCCTTGAAGATCAGGGACTCAACTATATTGAGGTTAGTTTGGTTAATTTGTTTGGCATCAATTCTCATCTAAAAGTACATTGCTCTAGATGGATGAATTTAGGCAGGGATCAGAAGGGGAGGATTAGTTGCATGTCTGTGCTATTTCGTCATAATAATTTTGCTGCCGACCACAAATTATATGAATATAGGTGTATTTGTTGGATTATACAATTGGGGATTGCCCTTTGAAATGCTTGGGCAATTTGGTTTACGTTAGTAGGTCATCCAAAAAGCAGCAGATCTGGGGAAAATTGTTGCATTTATTTGTTTATGTCTTCCCCCTTTAAGAAGTATTCATAACTTTTTGCATTTTACCTACATAATGTTGGACACTCTTTTTTTCTTTTAATTTTTATTATTATTAGGTATTTCTCCTTTTTTTTTTTCTTTAGGCAGGTCTGCTGTTTCTATTAAAAACAGCAGTGGCAGTGGAGATTAGGATAAAGTCAGCATATTCCACTGTCTCAATAAACTCATTTCTAGTTCTTTTTAGAATGGTGCTCAGCATTTAAGATCATTAATTCAATAGAGTTTGAAGTTACTAGAATGTATTCTTTGAGTAGAATTTAAGAAAGTCATCCATATCGTATGAGATCAATCAAGTACCACGGGTGCATAGTGCTTAATTCAATGGGAAATACATTTTGTATAAGAACGAGCAGCGCTTAGGTCAAATCCCAAGTAATTTGAAGAACCTTTATGTTTCCCTCTTGAGCAAAGCACAAGCCAACCAAACATACATTTGTCTACCTCTCTCTACCACCAACTTACTCTATTTATCATCACTTCTCGTAAGAAAAACCAACTAATAATTCATATACCCTTAATAAAAATTGCATCAATTTTTTCTGGATATTACCTCAAGTTAACAAAGTTTCTGTCGACCAAGAAACACAAAATTTGGGGAAAAAAAAGAAACGGGTAGTTTTTTATAGGTTGTAGTTTAGGGTCAAAATTGATACAACCTGACAAGCTTAGGGGTCAAAATTGATTTTTCCCACCCCAAAAAAATAGTAAGGGTTCAAGTAATATATTTGAGTGGTGAAAATTAAAAGTTCATTGAACAAAATCTTGGATTGTTTAATTTTATTTTTTATTATTATTATGATTTTTACTCCTTTCATTTGTGGTGGAGGGGTTGCTAAATTCTTTGATCTTTACAGTTGCATGCAGCAAATGTTGGAATGCAGACAGATAAGCTTGAGAATCTCAGAATTTCAATTGCAAAGGGATCTCCTATGTGGGAAACTCTAGACCTGTGCATAAAAGTAGTGGATGACGAATCACTAAATTCATTAATTCCTCGGCTTGCTCATTTAATTCGATCTGGAGTAGGCCTCAACACTAGGTTTGAATGATGCAAATCATATTAACTTTTATTTAAGAACAGTTTGAATCTTTCCTTTCCTTGTAGCATCAAGCAGAGACATTCTACTTAGTGCAATTTTTTTTTTCCTTCCAAGTATCTCTTGTTCCAAAGACATGGAAGGTACTAAGTTCATACCTAGTGGATAGAAACATGGAATCAGAATCATTGAACTAGATGATGTACAAAAGTTATGCCAAGAGTGGCAAGGAAGAAGATGAATAATGCAATATGTGATCCATAGAGGATAGCTAAGGATTAAAGAGTTTATAAGAAAACTGAATGTTATCATATTTGTTGCTAGTGCTTTTTTTTTTTTGGTTTAATTTTTTGTATTTTTTAACAGGGTTGGTGTTGCCAACTTCGTGACCTTATTGGTTCAAAAGGTTGGTCCTGATATCAAACCATATACCAACATGCTATTGAGGTTGTTGTTTCCAGTGGTCAAGGAGGAGAAGAGTGTTGCAGCAAAACGTGCCTTCGCTGCTGCTTGTGCTGTTGTTATGAAATTTTCAGCACAATCTCAGGTTCAGAAGTTAGTTGAAGATAGTACATCTCTTCTTACAGGGGACCGGAATGACCAAATTTCGTGTGCACTTTTACTGAAAAGCTATTCATCCATGGCCTCAGACGTTCTGAGTGGATATCTTGCAGCAGTTATTCCAGTTATTTTCATTTCAAGGTTTGAATGAAACTTCTTTTTAGTAGACTGGCTAAACATCAATCTGTAAAACGGTGTCCGTATTTCATATTGTTTCATTATGTCATATCCCTATAAACTGCTTAGTAAATAGCTAAGGACGCCTGACCAAAAGGATAAGCAGCTTTAATATTTCTTTAGGTATTATGAGATCATTCAGCTGCTACTGCCTTAAGCAGGCTAGCGTTCTTTTGAGATCATACAGCAACTAGTGTTCCTCAGGCATGTTAGTGTTCTTTTGAGATCATTCAGCAGCTTCAAGCGTGCTAGTATTATATTTTTCTCTAACATTTTGTTGGTTGGTTAGATTAGCTATTAGTTTCATGACCTCTTATTATAAAAGAGATTTATGTTATCTTGTAACTGGTTACGTTTACTTTAATAATAAAAAAAAAAAAAATCAGGACGCTTCTGGACCATAAAGATTTACCATCTTAATTGATTGAGGAAATTGAAGGCTTTATCTTTTCTGTAATCATTAATTTTATGTTTACTCTGGGATAGAAAAAGTTAGTTTATAATTTTTTTTTTATTTAGATTTGAAGATGATAAGCATGTTTCTGGGTTATTTGAGGAGTTGTGGGAAGAAAATACTAGTGGTGAACGTATTACTCTGCAATTGTATCTGGGAGAAATTGTTTCTCTAATATGCAATGGAATTACATCATCATCGTGGACCAGTAAAAAGAAAGTAAGTAGTTCATTTTCCAATGGTTACTCCCTACTAATCTTGCCTTTCTTATTTGCTATTTTTCAATTCTTCTCGCTTGTTCATATCTTACAGTCGGCACAAGCAATTTGCAAACTTTGTGAAGTATTGGGTGAGTCCATATCATCTTATCATCATGTCCTGCTCGAATCTCTTATGAAAGAAGTTTCTGGCCATATATGGGAGGTACGGTCATATGATTTTACTTTATTACCAAAAGAAATATGCTGTATGGCTTTCAGGAATAGGTCTAATCTGAAGAAAACTAATTGATAAAACTTTAAATTTTTTGCATATATTTTACTTTGACTAACATCAAATGAAATAACTTCATCATGTTGGAGCAGGATGGGGATGATTCTGATAGTTCAATAGAATAATTGTAAAAAAGTCTGAGATGTTTTTCATTATATTTCTTACTGTGACAGGGAAAGGATTCCATATTAGCCGCCCTGGGTGCTATTTCAACTGCTTGCCACAAATTAGTTTCTGCTGCAGATCCTGCCATGCCCAATGCCATTGTAAACCTGGTATCTTCTGCCTGCTCCAAGAAAGTAAAGAAATTCCGAGAAGCAGCTTTTGCTTGTCTTGAGCAGGTGCATAATGTTTCAATTCATAAGAGGTCACATTAACCCATTCATGAATTGGTTTCCTTTTTAGCTATTACGTGTGTCCTTTATGGATTTTAGAATTTTGTAGGATGTAGTTAGGAATAAAAATTTGTAGGCAATATATAGGGAAACAGGAACTGATTTTTTTTAACCAGAACTAACGTTTCGATACCTAAAATATGAGGTGTAACTATCTTGCATGATGATGTTTTATAATTGCTCATTATTTCGAATTCGGGCTTGATTAGTTAGGTTTGTTATGAATTTTTTTTTTCTAAATATGAGCTCTATATTTGATAAGCCCCTCAACAACAAATAACCATGAATATTATGGGGCTCAGTCAAACTGTCGAGTCAGGTATATGGAGTGACCCGATTTTTTTCATTTGAACTTAGAATTCCTGCAGTTATAGAAGAAACTACTTAGAACTATTAAGTATGATTAGTACGTGCTGAGCTATTATTTGTCAGATGTTCTGTGAACCAAAAAGGTCAATTCCTGTTTTGGCAAACTTGTCGAGCGTACTCGTCAACTGCACCTTATTGCATCTATTATTCTGTTTTAATTATTAAAAAAATAATTTTCTAACAAAGCTAAACAACTAAGAACAATAGAAAGTGAACACACTTTGTTCCCAAGTTATTGGTCGGACACCTTGATCCTGAAATATTGATGGTGGCATCTAAAACAGAGTGGCTAACCTGCACTTATCTTCCATCGGTTGCTTGTTTTCAGGCTATAAAGGCCTTTGGCAGTCCCCAATTTTTCAAAATGGTCTTCCCATTATTATTTGAGGCTTGCAAATCAGCTGATTCTGGACAGGCACCACCAGGAGGGGATTCTAAAACAGGTTCTTCTGATGTCTCGTCTATGTTGTTCACGTTGATGTAAACTTTGGAAAACATTACATATGTTTTTTGTTCTTTTGACAGAATTACATTCTAAAGTTTTGTGATACGAGACAAATTGATGTGTATGTTTGGCCATTCATTTTTCAAATGTTAATGTATTTCCATTAAAATTGCTAACATGATAATATGATAAAATGATATTAAAATGTTTTCTTTTCTAACTACCATCTTTATGGAAAAGATGCAGTGTAACCAGATGATGTGGACTTTGATCATCTCTTTTCACGCTATCCTTCTGCTTCTTTAATTTGAATTAGGTTATTTGAAATGGAATGGTTCGTGGAACCAGAGTTTGTCTCTAGTGTTCGACAATCTTCTTCCATGAAACTTTAGTGCAGTGGAAAAATCTGCCTCCCTTTGAAGCATCATGGGAACCTCTAGATGTGATCAAATGTCAATTTTTGGCTTTTGACCTTGAGGAAAAATGTGCTTTTGTGGTCAGGGGTAGAAAGGAGAATTTATAGCATTAGAGAGTCAGAAAAGCGAGGTGGGCATGTACATTCGTTAAATGACGGTCCTGTGTTCATGAATAGAGTCAATTTTTGGGGGAAGTATTGGTTGTAGGAGAGCAAGACCTTTAGATCACCAACTCAAAAACTCCAAAACCATCATGAAACCAACCCTAGGAAAAGTTTAGAACAGATTACCTTGATGATCAATATCAAGAGTAGAGAAAACTCGTTTCTAAACTCGTGATTTGAATCACTCCACAAGCCAAAATTTAAATCTAAAGACACAAGAAATTGCACAAGATGGGAGATAAAGCTTCGACCAAGCTAATGAGAAAAACTCACTTGGATTCAAATTTCAATTCTGATTTACAAAAGCCAAGTACATCCCGATTTATACTAATTGAAAAGACACAACTCTTGGCCAAATAGTCTATATTCAGCCAACACCCTTTCACTTTCATACATGAATCTCATTAAAGAAAAATACATGAATTTAAATCATACATAATGCATTAAATATGTGAATGAATCTGGATTTTCAGATTCATTAAGCTTCTTTGATGAAAATGTGTTTTTATCAAGCTTGAATGGAAGCAACTCTTCACCAACTGTGAACACCTTAGTTTGGAAGATTTTGACTTATCTTAAATACACTTTAGAAGTGCATAACTTGCATCAAATTGTAGTGAATTATTCCAACATCTTGAACATCGTCCTTTAATTCCCATGCTAAGCTCATCAACAATCGAACATGAAGTAATAAGGCTTGTTGAAGTTGTTTGAAGTTGTTTAGCTCGTGATCTTGTAATCGGACCTTGAGGCATTACAAAGGGAGCTCCTTGATTCATATCAAGTACCATTCGAATTAAGCAATATACTACTTCTGTTCAGCCTGAGCCCTATGAGAAGGCTGTGAAGAAAAAGTAGTCGATGCTTCTTTTTGAAACCTCTGGATTTTTTTAACCTTCAAGTATCTTTTTATAGGTTAAGAAATAGTGTCTCGTTTATAAAAGTAATAAAAGCAATATACAAAGAGGGGGAAATCCTTTATCCAAAGGAAGAGAACACTCCGACTGGTGGAAATAATGCTGGAGAATAAATTTTTTAAAAAAATGAACGAGAGTTCCAAGAGGAGGATAGGCTACAAAAACTATAGCATCCATTAGTACTTTTATTATTATCCTGCAACATTTCTCTTACTCCGTTTCAACCAAATTCTCTCCAAATTTGCCTTGGCTACATTCAGCCACTTAATTTTATCTTCATTTTGAAAAAAGAACCACTACAAAAGAGTCTGAATGAGTTCCGTGATCCTTCAGGGAAAGATGAATTAATCTAAAAAATAACCAAGGATCTCCTCCAGTCTTTTGCTGTCACATGTTGTTGCTTGGGTGTGCCTATCTATTGTCATAGAATTATGCTCATCAACTTGCTTGCGAGGGTTTACAAGTTTTGATCACATTGCGACCTTACTTTATGCAGAACCAGATGATAGAGGAGAAACTTCAGTTGCTCGAGAGAAAATTTTAAATTGCTTGACATCTTCTATCAAAGTGGCTGATTTAGAAGATGTTATTGAACAACAGAAGAATTTGATGTATTTGATAACAACATCCTTGTCTAATGGCCTCCGATGGACTGGTATCTTCTTCTTGTCTTTCTTCTTCTTGTCTCAGCCTGTAGTTGCCTTCATCGATGTTGACACTACAATTGTCACTTTCAGTGAAAACTTCAACTTTTACGTCAATCAATGAACTTTGTTCAAGGTTTCATGAGGTCTTTCATCATGATTCTCAAGGGAGAACCAAGCTTGATAGCACTATTTCTTTTGTTCTCGAGGTAACTGATTGCTTATATTTTCCATATAATTTTAATGTAAGACATTTAACATATTTTTCCCCTCACGTGCAGTTATCTCATTCAGTCTCACCATTAGTAGTTCAGTGCATAACCACCGTCAAGATTGCTCAGGTGTGTTATTCGTTTGACTTTTAAATTAAACTTTGAATTATTATGTTAATTCAACAACGTAACATATAGTTAAATTTTGTTCCCAATCTGCTAGGTTGCTTTTTGAAACTTCAACACTTAAAGCCTAAAGGGCTACCTGTTCATATTTCATCAAGTTCCTATGGTTTCATAAGCTTATTTATGTGTGACATTGTTTTTAATCAAAACTAGGTTCACATCAGTGCCTCAGAATGCCTATTGGAGATCATAAAGCTGTATGGTGACTTGCCATCTGTCCACCGAACAGACATCGGAGTTAAAGCCGAGCTTCTTCACCTGTGCGAGATTGAGAAAAATGAAGTTGCCAAATCATTATTGAAGACATGCATTGAGAATCTCGAAAACCTCCAACAGGATAAGATCCAGGAAGGCTAGACAACTGGTTAGTTATAGACCGTTCATGTTGATTTTACCTACCATGTAATTAGAACATAATTATGATGATAAATGATAGTAGTTCTTATACTTTGAAACCTCTTTAAGAGAAAAAGTTTAAGTACTACATTGAGTTTACATTTTCTAATACGAAATAGTCCACAGAGCCAGAGCCAAAGAGTCCACAAAGCAAGAGCTAGAGAGGGAATGGACATTGAATTCCAGTTGGTAGCGTTTTTTGATACTCGAGGTATGGGAGACTCCACGCCTTGCATTATGCTCATGATCCGTCCTTAATTCTCAGAGAGGCTTCACCATCCAAATGAGAGACAATAAAGATTTAAAATTATTGAACTTTGCTCTAGACGTCTCAAGCTCTTATTATTATGAAAGGGAGTTATTTCTTGGGGTCTAGTAAATTATTAAGATTGGGAGTTATTTATTGATTTTTGGTTTCGTCAGTGATATTATCTCAAAGATGTTCGGGTTGTGAATTTATGTTAGATATCAAGACGTAATATTCAGTCTTGAATCATTACAAATTTTAGACTTTTGGTTCTGTTAAGTTCAATACTAAATATAATGCTGCTTCTTGAAGAACTGGAAACCTAAAAAGGCTAAAGGGTACTTGGATTGAAAAGCTTGCAGGCTCCAAATCACTGACCATTTATTTGTAGCTAAATTATATAAAATAGTCATCATTTGTCCTTTGTTTCAAAACTACCCTAATACTTTCAAACATTTCAATACTATTCAACTTTGTTAAACGTTGCAAAATTATCTTTGAACTAAAATTTTGTTAAAAACTTCACAAGAAAAATGAGGTGACTGCCAACGAGTATCCAACGTGGAAGCTGATGTGGAATCTTTTAAAAATTGAGGCCAAAATGATGTCGTTTCAATATTTTTATTATTATGGTTAAAAGGATTGTTTTTGAAACATTTAGAAAGGTTGAAAGGTAATATTGAAACTTTTCAAAATATAATAGTAGTTTTGAAATAAAGTACAAAATATATGAGTATTTTATATAATTTAGTCTATACTTCAGCTTGCACAACAATTAAATATATCACTCATCTATTAACAATGGTTGAGTAAATGAAATTTCATTTAATTTAAAACTTCTGTGCAGTAGACGAAAGTTGCTATTATGTTTTCTTGCGTTTGATCGACGATTTGGAAGTTCCAGGGTGAATTTCATTCATTATGAACTCAAAATTGTAAATCATGCCGTGGAAGCAATTTATAACTCCTAATGCTCCATTCAGTTTATAGACATTTATAGTGAAAATATAGTCTTTCTTAATATATATTAATTTGATTATAATTTCATATTTATATACTAATTTTATAATGTTGGTTTGATAATTGGCTTTTGATAAATCTAAAAATAACTTTGCTTCGCAAATTTAGGGGTTATTTGGAAGTGTTCTAAAAATCAATTTTGTAATTTGGAGAATAAAAACCAATTTATCCTCCCTTTAATTTATGCTCTTTCAAAAAATAATATAAAAGAATAAAAATATTTAAATGAAAAATCAAATTTTGCACAAATTTAATTTTAATTCATGTACAAACTTTATCATTAAATAATTCTATCAAAATTTACAAATTTCAACAATAAAAAAAAATCACTATGATATTGTTTTGTTTTAAATCTTATCAATTTCATAAATATATATTTTATAATTTATTGAATGCACGTGAAAATATATTTTTTAATCAATAAAGACCAATATAAATAATAGTGGCTTTTGGTTCAGGATTTTATTTCTAAAGTTACTTGGGCAACCAAATATAGTGGAAGTTAGGTTTGTCCCGACGGATAGTCAAGCAAAATTTTTATCACAATTCAAAATTGTAAATTTTTTTAAAATTTAAGGTAAAGATTGTACCACTTAATTTGATGAAATTAACATGTTAGAATAAAAATGATATCAGTCGTCAAGTTAAAAGGTTGAAATCGATTTTTTCCCCCAAATTTTAACCAAAGCCATATTGTCAAACCGACCATAGCAATTAAAAAAAATATTTTCTCTATCGCCATTGCTTAGGGTTTCTCTTCC
>JAOANK020000048.1:1138386-1152675 GCA_026257165.2 Telfairia occidentalis | reverse complement strand
AAAGCCATATTGTCAAACCGACCATAGCAATTAAAAAAAATATTTTCTCTATCGCCATTGCTTAGGGTTTCTCTTCCTTTTCCTCGGCACAATACGGCTAAGAGAGTGAGAGAGGGAAAAATTTGGTTAGGAAGAAGGAAGATCATCGTTTCTCGACGGAAGAATTAGGGCATTGTCGGCTTGTTACTGAAACCTCAGACTTCGTGGTCGTCGACTTGAAAACTCTGTAAGTTTATCCCTTTCTTTCGCGCAATTTGTTTTCAATTTTAGCTTGTACTTAGTTTTCTACCTGTTGTTGTTTTCCCTTGGGTTGGTTATTTAGTCTTCTTGACCGTAAAGTTCTTTACTTCGCAGTGATAAGATGCATTCCAGAGACAAAGGTGCAAAAACGGGATCATCAAGGAGCTCGACGGATGTGGAACCTGAGATGAATATCAGAAGTATCATGAAAGAAATTGATTTTCTGAGTAATTTCTCTTTTCCCCTCAGAATTCAGCTTATTAATTTGTGCAGTTATCGTATTTTTTGTCAGTAATTTCTCTTTCGAAAATATATCTTTAGGACGAACTTCATTATTTTAATCTTTTCTCTATTGATGTCAGAGATTAGCCTTTTTATTTCTGAAATTCTAGAGTTTGTTTGAAAGCTATGGGATCAATTTTCGTCACTTCTATGGTTTTCTGTTGGCTTTTATGTCAGACATGGAATTTTACATTTGAGGAAAAAAGTAGTACAAATCTTATATGAGATGCCATATTTTATTTATAACCCCATTGCTTTTCTATTTTGTTTTCTTCAATAGAAAACAGTTGGAAACTATTTTCTATCAATGAAAAGCAACTGATCAAATTTTCTCTTAATTGAAGAAACTTAATATATTTACAACTCATAAGAATTGTAGTGCAGAAGAATATGGTAGATAATGAGTCTTCTTAGACTGTTAAAAGTGTTCTTACTAATTATTGTAGTGCAAGAGTATATAGCAAAGGGCTCCAGTCGTTTGCCTTTAGAAATCATACCTGAGATTTGATGTCAACCTCCAAAGAAACTGAATAGATGTTGGAACAATATTTAATTTGTATCCTTGTATTTCCTTTCAGATTCCATTCCTGTGTACAATTTTCTTTTCAAACACCATGGTCATGATCATACCAACCCATAAGGCAGCTATACCTGTTGACTTTAGATCTCTCCACCGTTCTTGTGCAATGTTTGTTGACCAAGATATTTAGTAATTGGTTCGAACCAAATCATTGGTGTTCAACTGTTAGTCCTCATTCCTCACCCTTCGGGTGCGTGCGCGCATAGTTTTGGGATGGGATTGGATAGACAGTAACGAAGAAAAAAGTGCAATTGTCAAGTGGCTAATTTGTTTTACTATTCTTTGTTTCAGCCTCCTCTCATATGTCATGGAAAGACAAAAAAGAGATTGAGAACAGAAAAATTGTTTCTCTGGGTGGAAAGGTAGACTGAATATGTGCATTCTGTAGGCTCAATTTCTCATGGCATCCTGAATGAATGTAACTTTTAATGCTTATTAGCTATTGTTTTTAGAGCATCAATCTTGTTTTCCATGGTGCAGCCTCAAAAGAAACAGAAACTACCTCTAAGTGTAGCACGACCAATTATGAAGAAGCAGAAGGAGAGAGAACAAAAGATGGTACAAGAGGTAAGGAAATGAGTAAGATCAGTGACTTTCATAGTGAATGTTTTTAGCAAATTTTTTTTGCCTACATTCACTTTTGTTTACAGCGTGTGAATTTTGGACAATTTGGAGAGATGGCTAGTAGAAGTAATTCTAGAAGATCGTTGGGGAAGCGCAAGCCGGAGGATCAAGCTCTTAAGTCGAGTGAAGGCTTTTTTAAAAATGGAGTGCTTAATGTCAAGCATCTACTACACCCAGCTCCTACTACAAGGAATATTGACTTTGGAAACGATATGTTCGGTAAAGGTAGAAAGAAGGGAGGAGGAAAAAAGAAGAATAAAAGTAAGAAAAAGGGTGGCGGTAAGAAACGCCATTGAAATTATTCAACACCATGAAGAGAACATTCCTATTTTACAAAGGAATATGAAAATCTTTTGGTCATATCAGTTATTGCTATTCAATGAAATCTATCATATCCTTGTTTCATATATAGATTTAGTACGTCCAGTTCTATGAATCTGTTCTGGGTTTTATTTTTGGCTAAATTATATAAAATACTCTTGTGCTTTCTTTGTTTCAAAAATACATTTCAAAAGTTTCAATACTACCTTTCAAGTTTCAAAATCTTGAATTAAAATTCTGTTAAAAATTTTGCAGAAAAATGAGGTGACTATCTATGTTAATTCCAATTTTTGTTAATTAAGATCAACTAAAATTATACGTCAAAGACAAATTCTACATCAAAGACATTGGTTGGCAGTCAATTCATTTTTTTACAAAGTTTTTAATAGAATTTTGGTTTAAAAATAGTTTTGAAACGTTTGACAAGTTTCTTTGAAGGGTATTGAAACGTTTGAAAGTATACATAGTATTTTTAAAATAAATTACAATGGTATCTTGTATAATCTTTATTTTTTAACATTCTTTTCTAGACAGTCTCTTGGAGGTAGAAGTAGAAAACAAAAGTCATAATTTAGTTTAATTTTTTAAAAAAATAATTAATAAATAAAGCTGTCATTTTTTCTTATATTGGAGGTACATTCCTTCCCAATTCAAATATTTAGAAACAAAATAATAATTCAGTTTAATATTTTATTTTAAAAAGTAGCTATACATAGCTGATATTACAAATAAATTACAATATTTATGTCAATACCTCTTTTATCTTTTTTATATCTATATAAAGTTTTTTTTTCTGATCAAATCTAAATAATTAGTTGATAACATATAAGTTTTTGGGAAAAAAAAATGACAAAGCCAAAGTCAATATTAGTCTATTAGACTTGCGTAAGTATTGCAATCTTCACATCAAATTTGAATAAGTTTTCTAGTTTTTAACACCTAATAAATTTGTATTTTTAAAAAAATCATCAAAAAATATATTCTTATGTACATTTTATAAAATGTAAAATATGTATCTTGATAGGATTTTAGAGTAAAATAAATTCAATTTAACAGAAGTTAAAATTTAACAGAATTCAATTTTTGTTAAATTTATGAGTTTTGGAATATTGATATTCCATTGAAAAAGAAGTTATAAATGGACGTATCTTCTCAAGTTTTAGAATAAAAATTATTACTATACTAAAAGAAAAAACAAGAATAAAAATTATTATTGTTTCACTAAAGTTTTGATAACAAAAGTTAATAAGAAAAGAAAAATAAAATAAAAAAAGGGGTCATTTGTAATTTTCGAGAGACATCGAGGACATCCGTTCCGGTATAAGAACCGATCTAACCGGAAATGAACAATGAACGAAGGAAACCCTGAGAGCCTTTTTTTGTTTTTTTTTTGGACAAATCTGAATTTGAAAAGGCATTCTGCTCAATTACCCGATTATCTCAGAGCGTAAAGTATTAAAAAGCTCAATTCGACGTCACATTGATCCAAGGACAAACCATGGATGAGTTCGAATTTCATCGACTTCTTCATCTATTTCCTGTTGTTCGATCTCGAGATTATCATGTATCATTCATCTCTTTCTGCTATATCTGTTTTTTTGGAAATAGTAATTAGCTTAGAAAATTTCATGATCATTCAATGTTATTTATTCCATTTCTAGCCGGGTATTTGTTAACGATATAAATTATGTGAGTTCTCTATTTCGCTTTCAATTTTTTTAGACCTTCCCACAAGAATGTTGTGATTCATTGGTTTCCTGTCACTAGCCACCGGGTAATTCAGACGGATTCAGGTGTTCTTGTTAGTGGTTGGATCAACATAGTTTGGATAAATCTCTTCTCTTGAATTGGGTCTGCCTTGGTCTTCCTCTGTTTGATTTAATGCAAGACATTGTCCCAAGTTGATGAACATATTTAGTTCATAGGTGGTAGGGCTAAATTCTCCTGGTCATATTTGGGCGAGGATATTTATATATATATGATGTCTATAGAAAAGTAGAAGGTCTGATCCCACGCAGCTGTTGCTGCCGTTTGCCACCGTTAGCAGAGTTATGTATCTGTAGGCTGTATCCTTATTGAAAGAAATTTGTATGGACCTTTTTTACGTTTACGAGATTACTTGGTCACTGGTTGTTGGGTTCGAAAGAAAGTGATATTATTATGAAATAATTGTTTGTCAAGTTGCCATTCTCACTTTTGAAGAAAAGACTTGCATGAATTGATTGTTAGTAATGAAATAAAAGAGATTCTACTGGGGATACAAACTGGTTTGACTTATTGAGCTGATGAAATACGACCATAATTTCTTGGATATAATGCTTTTAACCTTTAGCACGAGAAGTAAAGCGAAGTCATAAATATGCTAGGGGAAACCAATCTCGCAGTTTGATGTTTGAATAGGAGCTTCGTTCCATTTGATTAATGGCAGTGTAACCCTAATTTTTATTGTTATATTGATGTCATTTTTGTCTTTATGGAGAAAATTAAATAACTTTTCAATCTTTACCAGAATTTTTCAGGGGATAAGAACCATAAAGTGCCATGTCATAAAACCTCAATAGTTTACTTCTGTTATTGAGATTTACTTTCTTTTCCCTCTTTAGTAGTTCAATTGTACCGTGCAAAAAGAAAACTTTTGCATTAAAGGATGAGAAGCATATATGCACACTGATAGATGTTGCAGAATCAACCATATGACGGACTCTGATAAACTTGTAGTGATGCACATTTTGTTTGTGATGGATGGGTCAATTTTTAGTTTAACACAGAGAGAGATAAATTTTTTTTCTGGTTCCACCCCTTTAGTACATGAACTTGTTTTTTACTATATGTATCGAAAAGGTTTCAAACCTTGGGGGTTGTAATATTTAGAATAATGCAAACTCTAAATCACTATAATTTTGCGTTAATAATTGGGAAGGATATCCATTGGCCTTGGTTTGTAGAAGATTGACAAAGATAACATTTCTGTAACTGTGTTTGACAATAAATGCCTCTTTATTTTTTGTCTTTTATCTTGACGTTTTACCATTCCTTGAAGAAGAAATTAACTGAGAAGGGAAAATTTTAAGTTCAACTTCAATCACTTGCATTGAAGTAATATGAAGTGTCAAATTTTTTTGAATGATAATGAAGTGCCATGAACTAGTAGTTGAAGAGAATTTTTTCCTGTCTCCATAAAGAGTATGTTACAATTATTAGTAGCATAGACATCCATCGAGTTTGTAAAGTATTTCATACCATTTTCAGGCAGAGTCAGAGTTATCTAGACAGTCAACATCCAAGTCATCCAAGAATGAGGTGCCTTACCTCCTGTCCTTTGAGCATATTCTTATTCCTGGTTAATTAAATACTGAATGTTGTCAGCTATTCATAGTTAGGGGAATGGCAAGATGCATGGAATGAAGATGGAGAAAAATCAAAGGACCAAGAATCTGACCTACATGGTATTTGATCTTGAGAATATAATTTTTTTGTTATCCTGA
Source organism: Telfairia occidentalis (assembly GCA_026257165.2). NCBI lineage: Eukaryota > Viridiplantae > Streptophyta > Magnoliopsida > Cucurbitales > Cucurbitaceae > Telfairia > Telfairia occidentalis. The sequence goes on along the minus strand of JAOANK020000048.1, from coordinate 1,147,143 downwards.
TTCCAGTTGTTTTTTAGAAGGTTTTAAAATATGTTTGGATTTTCTTTAAGGAACCCTATGTTGAAATTCTTTTCCTTTGTATCTAGGATAATAATGTTGCCTAGATGCTATCTTTTTTGGAAAGCATATCGCTGTTCTTAAATCCCTTATGAAGTTATCCTTTATGATTTGATAGCATCAGTTCAATGGTCCAGATATGGAAAGCTTCCTATTTTTTCTAGTATTTTAACTAGAAGTTAGGCTAATATTACATTATTTGGATGATTGCTAACAGATTCATTCTGGAAGAAGCTGAAGTTAGCTGCCGAGAAGAAGGTATGAGCGTCGATTTCTTTTTGAAGTATGATGATATAATACCTGAAAATTTGGACCCTATGTACTGGGGCTGCGAGAAAAGAATTTATTCTGAACTAGGGTATAAAACTCCTAGAGTTACTTGGTTATCCTTTTCTGTTTTAAGCCCTCATGATTAGGTTTGTAACTCATTAGTTACAATCTATATGATAAAAATGGAAGTTCAACAAATTCTTTTTGTCTGCATAAATTATTGTCGTGCCTTTTCAATATTCTAATTTGTCAACGCATTCTGGTCTGAAAACTGTCCATTTTGCATGGAATTGAGTTGTTCACTATTGATTAGTCACATTTTCTTCGTGGTGCAGAAAGAATTATGTGCATATATTCAGTTTTGGATTTTGTTAAATCGCTGAATCAACTGAACATCACTTCAAATTAAGTGCAAATATCTGGATTTCTCAATACATTTCATCCGAATTATGTGTTGCATTTTCATTTAGTTTGAATGTGAAAAGAACAATGTTAATATTTGTGTCTAACAACTTGTTTGCATATTCGTTCCACGCAGGTGAGCAAGGCTGAAGCAGAGAAATTCTGCAACTCATTTCAACAGATACACAATAAACTTGTATGTCATGCAATTAGATTTTTATTTTTCTTTCTCAGATGACATTAGAACGAAAATCATAGGATCAATTTGACTACAGGTTAATGAAGAACTGAGTTTGGATGCTGCCCGAAGCTTTCTGGAGTCATTCAGTTCCGTAGAATAGTATATGATTTTGTGCTTCATGAGTCGTGGTCTTGTATTTCATATATCCTCTTGCCTCCATGGACCATATTCTGCAATAGTCTGATTGGAATTCAATTACCAACAAGTATTTGGAACAGATAAGTTTTGTTTTCAAGGAATTTGTAGACATTATCTTCCACTATCACACGTTGGATTTTCCACTTACTCTTTAAGTATTTTAAATAGATTTGTATTTTTACATTTCTTGACGTATACTCAACCACACTTGAAAGAACACCGTCATAAGTTTGATGATCGCATTCCATCATAGTCAAGTCTATCTGCGGAATTCAAATTAATCGTTGTATTGTGATACCGTAATCAACCATTGAGAAACTAGCATTCAACTCCGCACAGTAGTAGATTTATTTTCAATTTTTTATCTCATTTTTCTGATTGGAGACAAAATTGTAGAGATCTTTCTATTTTATCAAATAATATTTTATGGAATGTCTTAATTTTGAGAATAATAAGGTTCTTTATTGGTACTTTTCTTCAGGAACAAATTTTCACAAGATTGAAACGAAGCTATAGAAGCTTATAATATAATTCTGTCTGAAAACCCCTAAATCAGTGATCGTAAAATTATATATTCATAGGCCAAATTAAAATTGCCATCTCATCGACCAATTTTGGTAATAAAAAAATTACTTATCCATACGTATGCAATAAAATTAGTTTTGAAAAGAGAAAAATTGAATCTGGGAATCGAATTCCTTCTACAGTGTTCACTTTGAGACCTGAATCTCATTTATTACCTTTATAGATCTTAACCATTCAAATGGACACAAAATGAATCCTCTTCAAATTATGGAGGGGATTCAGAATCATAAATTTTCTACTTAATGTCAGATGATAATTATCTTGTTTGAAAACTTAGATATGGCCGCATCAAATTCAGCCAGATAAGACGGCATATAGACTATTAAGTTTCTTGAATTGAAACCCTTATTTACTAGTTCAATGTAAGGTGTAAATGTACACTAAGATGGCAGTCTTCAAGGTTTTACATCTTGGAAGCATCGCCTGCAACTCGGTTCAAGGCAATGGCAGTCTTGGAACCGGATGGCCGCCCCAAATGATTGCTGATGAAATTCCCAGCAGACATGACCTTTGCCAGATCTACATTGGTTTTTACACCAAGTCCATGGAGCATGTATACCACATCCTCAGTTGCAACATTCCCTGAAGCTCCTTTTGCATATGGACATCCACCCAAACCTGCAACAGAGGAATCTATTGTGCTAATCCCCATCTGTTCAACCAAAAAAAGGAAAAAGTTGATGGTTAAAGTTGGCTCAAATGAAATGAATGCGAGGCAAAGCTATTGCAAGCTTGTGAACCAATTTGCATTTGGACAAAACTCAGCTTCAAAAGAGGCCTTACTTGGAGGGATACTAGAATATTTGGAAGTGATTGTCCATAAGTGTCATGAAAGTGAACTGCAAGCTTTTCGACAGGAACGAAAGCCATCACGGCTTCAAGCATGGGGACAACAGTCCCTGTGCCAACAGAAGATAAGAGAGGAAAAAGACGAAAGCAATAGAATTAGAATCCATTACACAAAATGTTTGAGAAAATCATATGTCTGCATCATTCATGTTGAGGAAAAAAGACATAAGGCAGTTGAAAGACGCTAGTGAATGTCAAGTTTTCAAGTAATAATGCAAGCTGCCACGAAGTAATCAGTATTTTGATTTTGAGAAAGACAGGTTTAAATTTTTACCAGGCGTGGCAACTCCAATGGTGTCCCCAAGAGAAATTTCGAAGCAACCCATTTCATAAAGTTCTTTTGCTACATAAGCCACTTTAGATGGTGCAATAGCTCCTTCTGTAGGACAACCAACAACACATGATACATACCTGTTCAAATCCATAGCCAGTAATATCAATCAGAGAACCCTCCAAGAACAGATGAGAACAATAATTCTAGAAAATAATTCATCATTGGTTATTCACAAAGTCCAGGTACAAGTTTAATATGGCAACTTCTTCTAGAAACCATCCCTCGTGAATAGTGACTGCTTTTGTTTTTTCATATTCCAAGAGAAGGATTCGTACCTATAGCCATAATGATAAAGAAAAAGAACTTTACTGATTCAGACATGTTTTTGTTAGGATCTCGATTATAAAAAAACAACATGAAACTATATGGCAATGTCAAAGAGGAATTACAAATTTACAATATAATGATAGTCATTCAAGAGGGTTATCTCTCTCCCATAATCTATTCACTGTGGACTGATTCCCCAAAATATTACCTATCCTCAAAGTTTTCTCTATTTATAACCAAGTCTCCCCTAGCTAATTACAATTATGCCTCTACTAATATTCTTTAATATATCCATATTATTACTCTCACAGTTTCATAAATTATTCTTGGAAACATGCCTGAATCAATAAAGTTCTTTTTCTTTCTTCTTGAAACATGCTATCCTGTTTGCGGACATTGATGTAGATCAATGTCAAGTTAGATTTTTATGGAAGCATACCCTCGAACAGGAATTGCAAGCTCTTTTGCAGCAGAAGTTATAGCACGATAACGATCAAGACTTTCTTCAATGCTACAATTGATGTTGGACTTTGAAAACGACTCGGAGGCTGATGCAAAGACTGCTACTTCCTTTGCTCCAGCCGCGACAGCAGCTTTAAAGCCCTGGAAGAAAGTGAAATTTTAGAATAGAGGATTCAATATGTCCATGTTTGAAAAAGAAAATTCAACATTATTTTAATGATGACCCACTTTCAAATTAGGTGTCAAAACAGGCAATCTGGCACCTTCCAGATTACGAACAGCTTCCATCACTTCAGTTGCATCAGATAACTGGACGGACAAAGAATGAGAAAACGAGGAATTACAATTTTAAATTAAGCTCAAATGTCATGAGGAAACGTTCAAGTTCTCATAAAACTTGCTAAATAGAAAAAACGTCTTCTAAACAGGTGCACCACATGGACCAAGAGGATTAAAAAATATATTCTGCATGTCTCAGAGATGTCCAGCACTAATGATACCTAAGTATGGGAAATCTAAGAAAGTGTGGACAACAACGAACTTTAGTGCCTCCTTTAAGTGTCTATGGCAAAGGAGGTATGGGAAGTCTCTTTTTGTAATTTTTTTTTTGGTTGGTTAGTTGTACAGGCTCTCTCTTTTTCTATTGCCAACTTGTTTTTCTTAATAAAATCTTGGTTTTCTTCCAGTTGAACATAACAATACTCAGTCAGACTATGACTAAAGACAACTATGTACATAGCTTCAATAGACTGAGAAGCGATTCACATGGCTATTTTCAGTATCATTTAGAAATATGGCTAAAAAAGGCTTTAGGCAATTTATACTAAAATTACCTGAGGCACCCGTGTGGGTGATACAAAACTGGTAGCTTCAACAACGGGCAATCCTGAAGATACTAGCTTATGGATCAATTCGACCTTTACATATGTTGGTACCATATTTTTCTCATTTTGAAGCCCGTCCCTTGGACCAACTTCTACTATCTTCACAAATTTTGGTATACCTTTCAAAAACTGCAGGCCCATTATTCAAAATAAGATCAGAAAAGGCCACAATCTAAGAGGGATAGATCCCTCAGACCATCAAATCATCTGATGGACATTTGCGATGTAAATAGAATATGATAGGTAGAGCAAGAAAAACAATAAGGAGATCGAAATGCATGGATGCTGGTAAGACAATGAAATTGGAATGAAACGCCTCTATATCACCTCATTTTTCATGCGTTGCATACTGTTGTCACTACTATTTGTCTGGTAGTCGTGACCTGAAGAAAATTGTGAATCACAAAAATCTCCAGATACAAAGTTTTTCCTGCCTAAGCTCTTCGTCCTCCGATTGATGGAGCCATTTTGAGATGTGTCTTTCCTATGTCTACTCCATGGAAACGCCTCTCCAGCATCCTCATCATATTCCCTGTTAAAAGAAACAATCTTTAAACTTTTAAAATGAAGAAGCACAAAGCTATTTATGTCATACCGATGAAAAGTGTGCCTAAGCACTTCTGAGAAAACTACAGAATAGTTTAAATAAGAATGAAAAGAAGAGAGTCATTACAAAAATGACAATATAGTACGAAATAACAGATGAAGGTCAATATCCCCAGGTTGTTTGCATAATTTTCTGTCACAAAACCAGCCCATACCAACAAGAATTGCACAAACTAAGTATGCAAAAGCGAACAGAAAAATTAAGGATGACTAATTTTCGTATAAGAGATATTAACATTCTGCTTACTTGCAACTATTGGAAGAGCTACTTCGCCCCCCTAGAATCCAGCAGATCCCCATTCCCATGTCATCTCCAATAGGCCGGCAAGCACCAGATGAAAATCTTTGGATCCGATCAATTGTACTCATGCTTGGCAATTTGTCAAGACCAAGTGGCTCCTCCAAACTCGACATCGTGGAGGCAAAAGCAAAAACAAGAACTGAATTTGAAAAATGAACCAAATAAGTAAACAAGAGCAACATATCATTACAATACATAGTAATCAAATTTATTTCAACGGACAACCTAATCATGTATAAAAATGCCAATTAGGAAGTCTCAAATTGCAGTTGATAACTTTCTTTGAAATATAAAAATAGATAGGTATTAATTCCTTTAGATGGAGAAGAAGACCAGGCATTGCAAGGATAGAAGCATAGCATCGTTCCATAACTTTGGATAAGTTCGTTTCATAACTTTAGTTAAGATCAGTTAACTTCCTTTCTTTGAAGTTAAAATGATGATAGAACAAAAGTTAGCACTCACAGTAGAATTAGATGCAAGTAAGTCATAAGAGCAACAAGGTATGGATGTGGACTCTAACATAACATAAAGTGCAGGCATGAACTAGGTCGTCTGCAAATTGTAGGTGTGCAACATTGAAGTATCCATTGATCTTAACCTTCATAGTTCGAGCAACGTCGGTAAAACTAATAATCTTCATGTGGCTAGTAATTTTGTATCTACACCGTTTAAATACCCCTCCACAACATTAAATAGTACAGATGATGTGAAATTATAAATTCTTTTATGAACTTCATGTTTCAAATTGAAATCTAAGCATTCCTCTTTCAGAATTCCTCCATTGCACACCAATCTTAGATTCTTAAAGGCACGTTCCTCCCAATACTCAGTCTTGTATCTGAGAGATACAACGAGATTCATCAATGTTAAACAAACCCCTCTCACTCACAGAAGTATCCTTCAACTCTATCCACTATTCCCCAAGTGTTTTATACACTAAGCTCACTCGAGAATGGGATGGCAGTGGCCTGCTGACATGCTCGTTCTGATCTCTGATGCAATTGATGAAGAACTATTCTTCTTGCCATCAAAAAATCATCAAGTTATACAAGACGAATATTGTCTACTCTTTGACATATGCACAATCCACCTGCCAATTTCAGCAAGTGGCATTATATGCTTCTGGAAATACACCATGACAAGGACATCTCACGATTTTCCCTATCAAATGAGAGTTTCCATAGACTTGCCACTCATCACCGTCCCAACAAATAGACTGTAAATGAAATTTTCATCATAAATGATAACCCCATTACAATCTAAGTTTCATTGGCGCCATAAAAATCAGGAGTGAAGGGGCGGTCTCAACAATGGATGTATGAGTTTTAACGCTGTGTAAAATTCAGTGTAGCATCAGAACCCAAAAAGAAAGGGCCTGTCGAGATGGAATACGATAGAAAACCGAGGCTCAAAGCAAGTAATAGGAAGACCGTGTCCAGTTATATAACTGAATTTCATCAAACTTTCATTCGCAAGTACAGTACTCAACCCAGAAGTAGACACCGCAACCAAGAACTCGGAAACAAGCACGGCAAAAAACGAAAAGACACGATCGAAATTCTCGGTCAGAGAACACTCGCAGGCAATCACAACCCAATTTTTTAAAGAAAAATCAGCTAACTCCTTAACATAAACCAAATTACCAATTAGCGAACAGATTATAATTTATGAATACTAAAGAAACGGTGAATGGTTAAGCGGTGAACAATATCAATGGCTTCTATAATAAGCCGTTTCCCTTTTCCTACACTTTCTGGTCAGCCAAACAGAAGAAACAGAAATCCCATAAAAACAAAAACAAAAGAAAAGGGTCAAAAATAAAGAGCAGAAAAGAATCGAACCTGGAGTGGAGAATCAGGAAAGAGCACTTTGGCGCGGTGAAGAGAAGAAAATAGTAAACGATGAGATTGAGTATTATATGGGAATTGAATTTGTAATTGAAAAGCAACCAAATGCGTTGCACTTCATTTCAAACAAGCAAACAAAAAATTAAAATTTCCTGGTTTGTTGGGTTTGGTGGACGTAGTTAATGCTTAAATTTCCTTTTATTTTCTTTTTTATTTTCTTTTTCCTTTTCCCTTTAGAATTAACGTCAGTCTCAATAAATAGCTATTTCTCTTGTTCTAGAGAAGGAGAGGTGGTAGGTAGTTATCTGTTAGATGTTGGTCGGTTCTTCATCCCCTAATTTATTCTCTTCAAATTAATTATAAATATTAATTGCTCCCATTAAATAGTAGTCTCTAATTTATTTGTTTTTAAGCTCAACCACACGTGAGATTACAAATTCAATCTCATAATAAAAAGCTTGATTAATTGAGCTATACATTAATTATTTTATTAGCTTCTCAACAAAAGTTTATTGATCACTAAACACAATATAGTATTTTCGTATTTAATGTTTCACGTGATAAAATTAATATAGCCGGTTTGAATTTAAGATTTTGATTTGGTAAAATTTAATTTTGTTTTTAAATCTCATTCTGATACTTAAATTTATTAAAACATTTATTTTTGTTTTTAAACCTTAAAAAAGTAATTATTTTGATATTCGTTGTTGCATGAAATCTCCTCTCTCGATTTGTCTACAGAGGTGAGTTGACGAGGGGAGAATGATCTGCGTGAATCTCGTTTCGATCTGGGTCATGCATGTTTACTCCAACTATCAAGTTAGTAAGGAGTCCAGTTCAATAGTGGAGATTTTTTAATAGGAAATGTGTGCTTACCTTCCAAACGGTACATGTGGATCTACTTCTACCCTGTATTGGTGTACAGAAGAAAGCTGAAAAGCCTTGGCCCCTCGATTCAGACAAGAATGAGCGACGTGCTTACCGCTTTCTCTAGTCTCTGGCCACGTCACATGCATCCAACGGGAGTGGTCGAGCTCATGTTTAGGCCAACCTAGGAGGTTGGTCCATGCTGAGCCAGGTCGAGCGATGTTGGGACGAGATCGCACCTTGGTTATTCTGACCCTAAAGCTTTGTGCTCTTTCGTGCCCTCTACCGAGATGTGGCGGTATTTTAATTAGGTGTGTTTTTACCTTCCAACAATATTTATTGTCAATTGCTTAATATATATTTAATATTATTTCAAATATGTGGGTCAACATGATAAGAATTAAAAACAAAATAATAATTATAACATTTGGTTTAAAATTAAAAAAAAAAACACAATAAATTATTTTACATCGGGAAAAAAGTATGAATAATTTTAATTAATTTATTTTTGTTTGGAAGGAAATACTAAGTTTAAAGGAAAATGAAATACAGAATTTATTAATATAATTTTTTAATCCTACTATATTAATAGCAAATTGAAATAGTTAAATTATTATGTAATTTTTTAAAAATAATAATTTAAA
>JAOANK020000048.1:1114691-1130167 GCA_026257165.2 Telfairia occidentalis | reverse complement strand
AAATGCCTGCCACATTGTTTGGCTTATAAGGGGACGAAAGATTTTGTAAAACAGGATTGAATTTTTTGTTTTAGTCCTTTCACTTAAAGCACCTTTCCTTTATTCATTCTCTAACCTTGTGTTGAGAAGGACTCTATCAGGGTGAGAAATTCCTTGCAGCTTACATCAGATCTAGAATGGCAGGAGAAATGAAAGTAACTTTTATTTTACTCATACCATCTATCAAATAGAAAGAAAAGACTAGTATCAGAATGAAGCAGTTTCACTTTTGTTTCTAGCCTCAACTTATTTTTCTGCTTTACAATATCTTAATCGAAGACCTAAGAAGGTAACTTCCTCACATGCTTTTAAGCAAGAATAAGCTATTGGCATGCAAATATGGTATAGCTTGTTTGTTCGGGAAATGTTGCATTTTCATCTCTAAAGAACCTTGACAGTTATTAAGCTTTCAACAATCAAGTGTACCCTTGCTTTTCGAAACAGCTGAGCGGCTCCTCCAATTAAGAGGAAGAGGAAAATGCAAATTCATACTAGCTTACGTATCCCGAGCTAAGATGTGAGTAGCTCTTTGGCTTTGTGTTATTATTAAGTTTCCATTTTCTGAAGAAACCTCAACTTTTACTTCGTTGATAGAAGTAGACATAGGAACGTTCCATTGCTTTACATGCTACTTCTAGATAAACTTCCCTTCGTTCTGAAGCATGATACATTGCAAGGTTCCAAAAGTATATATGCTTACTCATCAAGCCCTTCAGAAATTAACATAGACCAAAAAGTTTCTTGATTGATTTTAACTTTCAAGGATGGTTGAGTTGAATATCATTTGCTACATCATGATAATTTACTTCTTATCCAAAAAAAAATCATGATAATTTACTGAAATTTGGCCGGCAAAGAAGTAAGGAGTACTATTTTATCCCCTTAAGATATGGCAACATTAAAGTTAACTACCTGTTAATTAGGTCCAAAAATTCTAATAGCAGATTTCCATTTTAGTGGTTAATTACTCATGAACTGCTTTGTGACTAAGACCACAACATAGATTCAGATAGATTTCCAAAACTCTCTCTTAAACAGTTAAAACTTGAGAATGTGAGAAATTTTAGTCAAGGGCCCCCCGCTTATTACTGCCCATCGGAAATGTTGCAGTGGATGTTAGTTTCCAAAATAGACGTCTAACTTTAGTTTAACCTTCATTCCTTCCAGAAGCCCGTCTGTTCTTTCTTTCTTCTTCGAAAAGAACTCACCTATCTTTTCTTTCAGATTTGGTATCCAAAAAGAGAGAATTTATTTTCAGTAAATGAGTGTGAATTCCCTTGTTATTTTTGTCACTTGGCAGTTTTCACCTTTTTTTCTCTAACTACATATCATTAGTGTTCCTAGGATTACCACCTCAAGTACTGTTTCGTTATCGACACAGTCGATAAGTGGCGGCTGACTACCACAGATGCTGGTCTGTTTTATTTACTAAAAGTTTCTTTCCTTTGTAGCATGGATGCACTGATACTTGATGAAGCTTCTCGGCACGGTATGCAAATGACTGAAGTAGCTGGAACGCAGTCGGTAGTTGGAAATCTTCAAGGAGTCATCTATGAGATCACACTTAAATAGAGGATTTGGACATACCAGGAAGATTTTTGACTCACAAAAAACCATTTTGGGAAGGGATGGCCATACGGCCTAAAATTATTAGACTTTTATCTTTTTATTTCAAGGCTGGATGGATGGCGCAAATTTAATTGGAAGTTATCAGCCAATGAGGAGTTGGAGAAGGTAAATTTTCCGTTACCTACAATTTCTTCTAAAAACTACACTGGAATTGAGTATCTCTCTGTTTTCTTCTCCAACTTTTTTATTTCTGCATGAATTATTAGGTGCACCCATGGGCTAGATTTTTGTGTGGGTCAATTTCAAAATCTTAACTGCACTATCTGGTAAATTTGTACTGTTCTTAAATTTCCCTTTTTCGTTATTTTGTTCTTAAATTAAAAGGATAAATGTGTTTGGACACCTTTGAAAAATGCATGTGATATAACCATGACCCGTTTCTGCTCTCTTGTATAAAGTAATATCAGTAATATATAAATCCTTTTTTTATCTCCCTTACAAAAGAATTACCTGAATTTTTTAAAAAAGGAATGTCATTATTTTTTGCATGAGTTACAAAGTTGTAACTTTTTTTTAAGTCTTAAATTTAGATATAATTTAAATAACACTTTTTGAGTAAAAAGCTCGATCTGTGAAAATCGTTGTCTGATTAAATTGGTTTTCTAATTTGATATGACAAAAATTTAGTGTCAATTTCTTCTCTTCAAAGGTAACTTGATTTGGTTGGTACCAACTTGTAGCATTAATTTGGTTGGTTTCGGTTGAAATCAAATAATGATATGAAAAAGCAATAAAAAAAGAATTGATTAATGGTGACAAGCAGGTAGCGAGAGTTGTCTCCAAAGGAATTAGCTTCAAATTTAGGTTACTGAGGTAACAGCTACAAGGCTCATTAGAAATGGTTGCCTTAATCAAAATAATCTAAAGAAAAGAACCTCATCTAATGGGGAATATACTCAGATCCATCGCCATCATGTATTCTGTTTAGAACCAAACACGAACCTGAAATCGGGGTGCCATTCCCATTCCCTAAGACGCTACTGACTCCTCTAAGGCATATGGTGTCTCCAATTTCATGCTCAAGCCTTTTCCATAAGCAGCAATGAGTAAAGCCTCAGCCCTCCCTGCAAATATGAGGAAATCATAAGGAGGCCATGAAGATTTCTTCTGCAAGTCAAAAGGTATTTGAGGGGTTCATTAAAGAATAATTTTCATCATATCACCCCGAGCTCAGCTTTTCCTGGTTCGCGAAACGACACATTATGAAATGAAGATACAAATGTTGAGAGAAGATAACAATCTTTTGTCCCCAGCAGCCAGGAAATTCAAGAAAAGTAGAATTACAAGGCAACATGCTGTCAAGTACGCCAAATTAAAGAAAGTTCTAAACATGTGAAGGTTTCTCACATTTGTTTCTGATGGTTGGAGCCATCGTTTTAGTCATTACTTCTAAGAAATCTTATGCAAATCTTAGACGGAAAAGAAATTCACTAGTTAGGTAGCATAACTTCCCGACACCTCAGCTGAAGGGAATAGATGATAGCATAGTGAAGTTGTCAAAATAAACGAAAAACATTCATAAAATAAGTTTATCACCACTTAAAATTCCAACACTGACTTGAGAGAAATGGCTCAAGACTTCTATATTCAACATTTACGATGGTAGTTGGTGTCTTATCCACTGAGCTATTGTCGGATAAGTCAACACTTCCATATTTAAAATGTTGAAGTTGTGTATGATTCATGAGGCATGGCATGGAAGTTCTCAATCAAATATAAAAGTTGAAACTGACAAAACACATAATTCGTAGTGAAATACCGTGATCTTTTTTCCTTTTCAGAAGGGGGCTCAGAGCTGGAAATAATGCAGATGCAACCCTCCTGCTGTCATCCTACCAAGTAAAATATCCAAAATAAAATAAAGATAATAAGTCTTGGAAATAAAAGTTTTGGACGGTAAAATATATAATGAAGCATATAATCACAGAGAGCAGGACCTACAAAGAGAATATAATTAAGTTTTTGCCCGTACCAGGAGAATAGCAAAATCAATTCTTGAAACAGATATAAGTAAATAATTTCAAGGTGCTAGTGAAATTAAGTAACATGTAAGTCTATATAAAAGGCTTTTTCATTACTACCAAATACAACCAAGTAATATAGAATACTGCCCTCCAAAGGGAATAAAGTCGGCAAAAAGTTAACTAACTGCAACAAGAATTTAAAACATATAGTTCAAGTTGGTCTATCAATTCATCAACTTCTAAAACATTTTTGTAGTTCAACAATTGCAGTATGAAAAATTAAATCATCAACCTTTAGAATGGTAAGAGATGTCTTATTCACTGAGCTAAGTTCGAATTAACAACGTCTAAAACACTTTATTCTAAGAAAAATTGATATACTAAAGAGATTACTATGGTAAATGAACAGGGCAGGCTTTGTAGCCTTGTGAACAATTGCAGTATGAAAAATCAAACATCAACCTTTAGAATGGTAAGAAATGTCTTATTCACTGAGCTAAGTTCAAATTAACAACTTCTAAAACACTATTCTAAGAAAAATTGATATACTAAAGAGGTTACTATGGTAAATGAACAGGGCAGGCTTTGTAGCCTTGTGAACAATTATCGTAGAGGTGGTATGAGTATAATTCTTAACATATCAGCAAAAGTCGAGTTTTAAAAACTAAACAAAATCATGGCCCTTATTAGGCTAAATGGCTGCTCTGTTTCCAATTTTGGAGAGAAACTGTCGTCCCTCATCAACTATTTTGTGTCCTATAAATATGTGTGAACTTCTTTACAATTAATTTCCTTTTTAGATAGGAAAAGTTCTCTTGTCGACATGCAAAGCTTGCTCATTACCTAGGAGAAGTTTCAGGCAAATAAGTAGCTCGACTAATGTATGTTATTTGTCTGAACTGACCTTAGAAGTATCCTTTCCCGAGAGCTCAAATTTGTTTTTCCACGCAAGAGATGGCACAGGAACAACAGAAAATCCCAGTCCAACTAATATGCCAATCCACAATCCATAACCAAATCCTCCACTCCACCACCCCTTCATTGCAATAATTGGAATTAGAGAAAAACACAAGGAAAGCTCCAACTAGTTATATTACTTTCTAAAGCCGATAGACAGCTCAAATGCAAAAAGTGCATAATAATTATATTTTTTAAATGTTTTAATAAAATTAAAATTTATTAAAAGAAGGGAAGAGATACAATACAATACGATTAGTATGATGTATCCTACGAAACAAAATCTATAGTTTACAGCTCAACCAATTCTCCAAAATAAGAAAAAGATGGATATCCTAAAAAATATGTCATGGAAGCTCAAATAGAAACAGAGAAAAATAGCCACACTCACACACACAAAAAGTAACTCATCCATACTATCCTTAAAAATTCTCTTGGTCCTCTCCTTCCAAGTACACCAGACCACTTACCAGTCAAGACATTTGATTATACCAAATACCAATTAAGATGCACCATGTGAAAAAAGAAAAGAAAAGAACGATTATTCCAGATAACAAACAAGGAAAAAAAGTGTTCGATTTTTACGAGGATCACTTCTTCTGAGCATAAGATCTAGATCCAACAGAATTTTCCAATTAAGATCAATCATATACCTGTTTTCCATCGTGTGGAAATGGGGTTGACTGCTCCAGATATGCAGTAGTTCCTAAAGAAAGGAATCGCCAACTGATTAAAAAACAGAATCACAAGTGATTAAAGGGAGAAAACAGAAGAATGCAGCAAAATAGGAGGAAATCCTACAAGCAAACGGAAGAAGAGAACAAGGATACTGGTACGTTTTCCCACTAAACCAACATAAAAAAAAAAGTGTGGAACTAAAGAGCCTTAGGTGAAGCAGCGAAACTCAATATGATATAGCATTTCCTTTCGCTTCAGGAACTCTTTGTAATATTCTTTTTGTTATGATCAGATTCATCTTACACAGAAACATGAATGTTAATTGAGCATCAAATAAACACTCAATCCCGATTCCCAGTACATAAATGCAGCAATACTTAAATGTTCAATCAGGGGCAATAACCTACAGATATACAATCGTACCAATGGGAGCATTGAAGGTGTGGAGAAGTTGGACAATTGACTTAGCATCTAAACGTTTCCGTCTCCTTCCACCAACCAGTACTTGCAGGTGTGGAGAATCAAATACCTAGCAAGTTGAAGAACGTAAAGGACTAAAAATAAAATAAAATAAATTATTAAAAAAAGAAAAAAGAAAAAAAATTTCATCAGCCTCTTTAGTCAAATATGGTCATCAAAAGAGAAATACATCCGAGACATCTGCAAAACCATTATTCCTCAATAGGTTGACTGTAAGAAAGACGAGTCAATAAATCCTTTTTTGTGTTCGTTAAAATGGAAGATTATTGTAGTTAGTTAGCTCTTACATTTGATGTATAAGCATTTCTCATACCGGAAGGCATCTAAAACTACACCCCTCACCCACCGGGGAAAAAACAGAAGGAAAAAAGAGAACAGAAAAACTTCAACCATCCTTGCAGAGAATAACAGGCCGGTGAAATGTTCCTTTTTTTTTCCCAAGAAAATTATGGATATGATCTTCACTTTTTCTTACACGCATTTCTTTTTTCTCAAAGAATTTTTTCTCTCACCTGTCAACTATTTTTCATCCCTCGATCATTATGGCTAAAGCAGCCAATCAAGTATTTGTAATCTATTACATATATGCACGAAGCAACTACGACAGAGAGCTCAGAAATCCACATAAGAACAGATACAGACCACTGGAATCCCTAAACTGAAACACATTTGGGGGGAATGTCTAAAAAAATACCTAGAGTAACAAATTCGTGAAAACGAAACCAATTACCTGAGCCGAACAAATCGAGTCGTCGGTTCTCAAGAGCGCTACAGCACCAGAAACATCGGGGTCGACCCCAATAACACAATCCGAACTCGCATTTAGGCCTCCCGCGCTACCATTGGCATAAGGATCGTGAGCCAGAGGAAAAGGACACGACAACGAAGCGAACCAGTTGTCCTTGAGCTGAGTATCGGCGATCTTCAGTTTAGCAGCTCCACTGCTCCTCTCTTTCCGGACAGAAGAGGAAGGCCTTGGGGAAATTTCTGGAGTGTGAACTGATGAAGACAAAGTACAGAGGAATCTGAAGTGGTGAAGGTCGGGTTTGAGCTTTGAAGAGAGCGAGTTCATGAAACAGTTGAACTGCGCTTGCAATGGATGTGCGTTGAATGGAAGGGATTCCATCAATTCGACAACTCCAAGGAACAGACGGATACGCCCCTGTAAGGTTTAAGTATTATTTTGATCATTTTCTGACTTTCGTTCATCTTAATCTACTTTCAAAACATCCCCATCTTTTCAATTTTCTGAGAACTTTCAAAAACATCTATTTCTATACCTTTAAAAATTGACTATTTTGATTCTGGTAAAATTCTAACACAAATTTTATATCTAACTGAAATTATTTCATACAATGTTGGGACTACATTTCAATAATCAATAGATTTATTAAGTGTAGCATTCGATTGAAATTGTGATAGGAAAAAATGAGATACGATTAAACAAAAAAAATAATGAATCAAAACAATAAGTTCAAATAAAAGTAATTAACTTTAAAAAAAAAAAAAAATTAACTCTTGAGAAAACCTCATTTTTACTTTTATAGAGTAATTTAACATTAAATTTTCAATTTCATCACTTCAACTTTAAATTCCAATGAATGAGAAAATCAATAAGCTTTCAAAATTACACATATAACCAATAAATCACATAAAATTCAACTAGTAAAATACTTAAATTAAATCAAATAAGTGCTAAAACTTAGCGATGATATGAACCTAATATAGTCACGAAATAAAGTAAATAAAAATGTTGTTCAACAATATAATGTCATAAACTAGCTTAAAAAGCGTCCCATAGTAAAGAAAATTAATACCCACACATATAATTTTATTCCATCACAAAAAAATCTAAGCTTAACAATTTTTTTTAAAAGGCGAAAACAAAACATATTGAGAATATTAGGTTCAAACCATGGTGACCACTTACTTAGAATTTAATATCCTACAATTTTTTTTTTTTGGTAACTAAATGTAATAAGGTATGGAGTTGTCCCATAAAAACGGTTGAGGTGCGCATAAATTGGCCGAACACTCATAGATATAAAAAAAATGAACAACATTAATTTTACTATTTATGAAAGTTCATGACTTAATATAGTCAACAAATCATCTAAATTGACTCACCGAATTAATTATGGAGTGAAAAAAGATTAAAAACACAAATTCCAAAATTTGTTAAATATTATATGTTTATAAAATAAGCATGTAAACATAATTGTTAAAAATAATGCAATCATTATCATTATTGTTTTTTTTTTTTTGACAATATTTATCATTACTGTTTAGACATACGAAAACAATAACAATGATAATAATAATTATGCAAACACCATTTGTCTTTCACAAAAACCATCGCCGTTCAGCAAATAATATAATGAAAAATGCTGAAATTCCGGGTGATTTGACAAGATATGGACGTGAACTCAGAATTCCTCCTCATTTTCTATTTCATAATTTTATGTCTGAAGATTAGCTTGGAAGAAGGAACTCAATTTCTTCGCGAACATGACAACTTCATCCTTCAATTCAGGAGCAATTCCTCTGCACTCAATCTCTTTTCTAAGTTATTCATTCTACTTTAAAATCGTTCGTTTCGAAACCTGATGATTTCTGCCAAATCAAAGCCCCAACACATTTTTTTTTGTAATCGAAGATTCAGAAAATGCAGCCGAAGAAAATGGAATTTTACAGCGAACCGTCCAGTCCGAAGCAGTGCACGTCTCCGTTTGGACGATCACAAGCCAATTCAACCATAGATGAGTTTGAATTCGAAACTAGTGGTCGTTTCAATCTCAACGACAGCGATTTCGATCTAGTTGATCGAATAGAGCAGCAAAACAAGCAACGAATGCAGAGCGAGGATGAAATTTTACCTTCGATGGCGTTTGCAGATGAACTATTTTCAAACGGAAAGGTTCTTCCGATTCCTCCTCGGCTCAAACTTCCACCGCGTCTTGAACGCCGCAACGAAAATCGCAGCGGCAAAAGCTCCACCGCTTCGTCGCCTCGATCACCGGTCTCGGCGCTCAAAATCAAATTCGTCCATCAGAATCTGTGGAACGATGATTTTGATCCTTTCTTGGTAGCGTTGCAGAGTGTGAAGGAAAATGGAATGGAAAAGACGCAAGCAAACAATCATGGGCCGGATCCGCAAAGGCCCCAAAACTCAACAGACCAAATGATGGGCCCCCAATTTCCTCATCAGAAGCCCAATTCGAGAAACGAACAAGAAGAAAGCCCAAAAATGTTGACCGAGCCCAAAGGATTGGCATTTGCAAGAGCAGTTGTGAATATGGACCATGAAACAAGAAGCAGGTTCGACAGGTTCACAACATCGGGGCCCATTTTGAAGCCCAACGAGAATCGCAGATACAGCAAACGGTTTTATACATGGAAGAAAAACAATAAATTTAGGAACCTTCTATCGTTATTTGGAAAACTCCGTCTGAAGTCCGCAAGATCAGCTCCGTAAGATAGAGCTCATATTGCTGAAATGTACAAAAGATAAATTAAAAACTGAAATTCGATCATATATTTAATAGTTGAGGAAGGCAGTACATTATTATAGCCCATAGAAACAATTTTCTAAGATTTTAAATGTTAAATCATACAAATTCTTAAGGAAAAAAAATTAATTTTTATCCTAAACTCCACGAGGTATATAGGTTTTTATATTAAACTTTCAATTTCATTAAATTATACCTTAAAAAATATATATTTTCATATGCATTCAATGTTTACGTCAATTTTGTGCCAAGCCTAAATTTCGTTGAATTAATAATTTTTTGGAGTTTTTTACATTAATATTTGCTAAAATCAGTAGATGAATCAATGCAACACTATCTAAAGGTGAAAATTGATTTTTTTTTTTTCCAATTGTTCACTAGTTTTCATTCAAATTCAGATTCTGTATAGGAAAAGCAGATTCCACTGCGTGATGATGAGCAATCTAATAGGTTTTATTCTTAGAAGACATATGATTACTTTTACTGAATTGAGTTTGAGCCCTTAAATCTTCTTTTCATCAGCTTGAACAAAGAGACTAAGTGATGTCAGCTAAAGCAACAAGTCTTCCAATTTCTCACACTGACGACAAGAAAAAAAGGAAGAAATCGACTCTCAACTACTAAACTATGTATTATAATATCATGTCTTCTTTGTGCAACACCAATTTGGGCATCAGTGGGAGGCAATTTTGCAAGGACCACAAATCGCATTAAAGCGATGAGATTCCCACCAAAAAAGAAGAAACAAAATACCATTGAAAGCAATATATTATCAAAGTGGGAAGGAGAGTAGACGGCTATGGTCTTCACATTAATGAATCTAAACAGAAGCCTATATCGTTTGCTGCTTCTAAGATCACTTTTCATAACCTGGAATAAGTGTAGGCTTCATGCTCAAGAGGTGTAAAGAAGGTCATCAAACTCCTAGATTCAACTGTTAAGTACCTATTCCAAGATGTCGGTCGGCCAAAGTCGCTTCCACGTCGATATTTCTTCGTCGGAGCAAAGCTTTCTGATTCCTCCATAGAACCCGTCAACCTCGTTGCCTTCCTCTCGATGGTCCTTTCGATTGATGGTCGCAAGTCTCCATCTTGAACCAGGCGTGTACTGATTGAACTCCAACACCACAGTGTCTGTTGACAAAATTTACATATCACAAAACTCTTTTAGTCTTTCCATTTGATAATGACAAAACCAAGTTAAACACTATGCAATAAGCTGCCTTTTTCTCCCTCAAACTATGATGATGGAAGAAGTCACTAATTAGAATGAATTGTCATCTTAAGAGACATCCATAACTGGATATTAAAGATATGAAAAAACAGTTGGCAAGATGAGCCATTTTCACAAACTATTTCATCATTTTGGGGAAGAAAATTGAATCAAGTACTATCTCAGCAGTTAGCCTATATTCATAACAGAAATGATGGGACTTGAATGCTTTTGAAGTCATGGATTCAACCTACCTAAAATATCAAATATCCTACTAGTTTTCTAACACAAAATATTGTCATCAAGTAGTTATCCTATAAAATTTGTCAGAGATGCTGGGATAAGTTAATTAAAATTTCATGGTTATTTTAAAAATGTATCAATAAAATTCATCTTTCCATGTTAACCAAGAGGGCAACCAAAAAAGGAAGAAAAAACAAACTTCTAACAGATGCACATAATGGATAAGTGTTCTGCATAAACAGAAATTGATCAGAACTGGTTCTAATAAATTTATTTATTGCAAGAGTAACATTATCAGGCATTGACAGTGCAATCTATTCCAGTTGTAAAGGGTCAAACATAAACGCAATTTTTATAATTCATAAATTTCCCAATTCTTAAGAATAACATCGACTCAACCAGTAACAGAAGGCTTGGGGAGTTACTTCAGAGTGGTTGGCCGTAAATGTTCCACTAAGACAATTCAATTGATTAGTGGTTGGACACAAGTATTCCACTCAGACAAAAGCTATGAATATGTTGGTAGAAATTATGACATACTGACAATAATGTCTAGGGGACCAATCAAATAGCATAAAAAGTTTGGTCCACATTTTAAAAATGAGATGCTTTTCGTTTGGGTGCTGTAACAGCGACCCAGACACAAACTGGCTCTCGCTAGGCCGGTGCAAGTAAAAAAGTCGAAATTCATTTCATCCACATTCCAAAAAATAACTCATCTAAAGAACGTTAAAATTTAGAGTTTTGCTAATACTAATGGCCTCTAATACCTCAGACTACAAACATCAGAAAGAATTTTCCACAAACATAAAGGTTCAGAAAACAATTAATTCTCAGACAAAAGAGGAGAAATTCTTTTTGTGGACATCTCTTTTGTGGGTCTCTTTTTATTCTTTTTTTTTATTCCTCCATTTATCTAAATGAAATTCTTTATCCTTCCATTTACCTAAATGAAATTCTTCATTCTTTCATTTATCTAAATGAAAATTGGTTTGAATCTTATAATCAAGATCCAGCACAACTGCCTCAATGACCTTTCACTTCCGCACAACTCCAAGTCAACAATTCATAATAAATGCTAAAACTAAAAGAGAGGAAGAAAACTCACCACTATAATGGCATCTGCAGTGATTAGCATTTCCATCACATGTTTCCAAGTGACCTACAACTCCATACCACCAACCTGCAATGCACATAATAATAGTTTATTACAGTAATAGTTTTTATTATCTATTTTCTCATGGTGGCTCCTTAATATGATATTTATGTAATTACTAATCTCTGCATTTCTAATATTCCATTTTAGTTAGGTGGCATTAGCATAGACTTCTCTTATAATTATACAAATAATTTTCTGTTCCCAGCATAGCACAAATGAACAACCTTTGAAACACATTTGACCGAGTATTTTGCTATTTTGCTCTTCCTTTTCTAAGTTCATAATGAATAGTTTCCTTTTGCTTACATAAAAGGTAGAAATTCGATCAAATAAATTCAAAGCTTAAAAGAGATCTAAGCTCAATAACAAACCATAAGGGAATTCTTTGTTCTTTCTCCACTGAATCTCAATGTGGTCACCAGGGCATAATTCGCTCAAACAGTCAGAGATATGAAGATCGTGTGGAGGGGTATCAATGGGCGGTGCTCTAAGCCTCTCCCATTGAACGCCGTTCTCGATTGCGATTGCTCGCCTACCATGTGGCGGGTACCTGTAACAAAGAGTCCATTTACTCAACTGAGAGATCTGTAAATACAACTACCATAATGAAAACAAGTAAAAGAAGGATAGTAACAGCACAATAATTGTGCCATCGAGTTACACAAGGGCTGTTCGCTTAATCACCTCGCTTGGAAGGTGTCAGTTCGGGGATCATAGCAAAGCTCCGCATCATAACAGGACAGCATAAAACCAACATGGCCATTCTGCATAATTGAATATTTCGGATACCAGGTACATTAATTCAAACAAGCCAGCACAATACACTTTTAACTGCTAACTATTCAGATCCGTGAGAGGTAAAAAATTTAAGACGGGAAGGGGTAATCCGAATAGATCAAAAACTTGTTAGAAACTGGAAGCATATCATCACGAGTAGATTACCTCACGATTATAGACCTGAGCAGGGAACCAGAATCTACCAGTCTCAAGAGCAAGATACCACGCCATGATTGAATCAACCGGCAGAGAGTTTCGTTGTGTGTTATTGTCGTTAGCCTTTGATCTAATCCACGAAAGAGACCAACCAAAAGATAAAATTCTAATCAGACTCTTCTGCTTGTTTTGCTTAAGGTTACCCGCACCCGCTCTAGAAGCAAGATGCCAGTGCCACTCTCTGTAAGCAGCTTGACCAATAACTTTACCCCATTTTCGTTTCATGTGCTTCTCCCAAAGATGATCACTTATACATCTCTCTCTCAATGAACTACAAACACCCGCCATACTACATAGAGCATCGGGTGGAAGTCTCTCTAGAATGCATTCTATGGCCAATTCTGGTAAATCCAACACCGACATCTCACCGTTTTCCACCACACTCTCTACTTTGGAAAGATATCTCTTCTTCAGGGACATCTTCGATGGAATACTAATAAGATAAGAACAAAGACTATTCTTGATCACCTTGCATATGGGAAAGAATGATAGTTCTTTCCAGAACCAGTGGGACAAGAACCTCATCTCATCTGCCCAGAGTGGGGGTGGTTTGAGAGGGAGGGACTTTAAAAAGAGAATGAAGGAGATGAAAGTGATGAAGAAACAAAGAAGCATTAGAAAAGAGCTATTTTCTTATGGATAAAAAAAGGATTTAGCATATAATAAACAGGGGAAGAACCAATTGAGGAAATACAATGGTTAATAATAAGGGGAATAATACCGAAAGGAAATCTCTTTTACCACTCCTTGCTACTAGATCATTAAGAAAGGGGGAAAAAGGTCAATTTAATATGGGAACCTGAGCCACCTTTCAAATGTGGGTTTTAATTGGTTCAAAGAAGCCCACCAACCCAAAGGTGGGCCTCCTCGTCGAAGTCTAACAGAGCAAACTCGAGGTGCCTTGAGCCACCTCACAAGACAAACTTTGGTGAGAAATTTGGCTTCACTTCATCAACCCAGGAACCAAAAGAAAGTTAGGACAGCTTCTTCAGCTTCTTAATCTTTCTTCCTATAAAGCCTTCAAACGTACAGAGGCCCAAACAGCTATCATTCAAATAAAAATCAGGGGAGGGGAGTTAAATAGGTTCAATTGGATGAACCCACGATTGAAGCTTGTCGATTGGGTGGGGTAGTCTCAAGAGGGGAAAAAAAATTATGGATAATAAAGATAAGGGTCTAGATGCAAGGACCCATATCTCCAAAACTCTGATTTTGCTTCTTAAAAAAGATTTAAGCTAAAAGAATAAGGTGAAAAAACAGATCGGGGTTGTTGGGACATAAGCACAAAATGCACAATTAGGTGCACCCAACACCTTAGAATTGTGAGAAATATAGAAATGACACAAGAGACAAGGACAAGATGATCTTGGCCTAGTGGGGGAGACGATGGTGTCGACGAAGAAGAAGAGATAAAAGAGATGGATTGAGGACGATAATAATGAAGGCCCTGAAGGTGGGGTCCTTTCTTCTCACCTCAAACCGACGTTGTCTTCTTTTGTCAAAGGACCATCGAATCCTCCACCACCCACGGAGCTCTCAATCCCCTTCAATCCCCTCTCTCTTTCCCCTTTCTCTCTCTTGGGCAAATAAGCAAACAGGTTGTGTGCAAAAACCAGAGACCCATGTATTTAATGGGCGGTCAAGGCTAAAGAGGAGATTTTGGGAGGGTATTATTGTGTGGATATCGAACGAAGAAGTCATAAACCTTAAAAACTCAATTATTAAAATCCCCCTCTCTCTCTTTCCTAGATTCCCTCTCTTTCTAACAGGTTGGAGCAAATTCCGTCTAACCAGAAAGATTTTCGCTTCCTTGATATTATTGGCTGGTATGTGGTTTTCGGCTATGTTCCCCTAAGGAGAAATTTCTTGTAAACTTTACCTTCTGCCAGTTATCTACTGACACGTGGAATATGTTGACTATCTCGGCAGCCTTAGCCTTTTGGATTTGTGGGTAATGCCAAAACTGAATTTCTTTACGCTTTTATTTATTATAAGGTTTAAATGCGAAACTACTTCCATTTAAATATTACTAAACCTTTGAACAAACTAAGAAAAAGTATTAGTAAATCTTTTTATGGGTGAGGGTTTAAATCTTCACCCCACCTTGTAATTTTATATTCTGCAAACATATTTTTAATTTGTATTAATTTATATAATTTTTAATATTAAAATTTTTATTTGTTGAAATCATAATTTTTCCAATTTTTATCATCTTTTCGATTTTGGAGGATTTTGAGTGATTGGATTTCAGATGAATCTTATTGAAAGCGTAAATTTTAAATTAAAGTGTTTAAGATCTAATAGAATATTCAGATAAATTGTACTTTGAGTTTGTTTTTGTTAACAAATAAAAATAAAAATTTTTATTTGTTTTTTTTTAACAAATATTCAAACAAAATTTTTCCTTGCATTAATTTCAAATGTTTCCCACTCCAACTGACATAAAAATTTAAAAATAATTTATCGAAATTCAAATTATAAAATTTAAAATTAAAGCTAAACTTTCTTAATTCTAACAGATAAATGTCACATGCAGAGTAGATAAGATATCTAGTTTCCCTAAGAGAGAGGTTTTTCAGTTGATTAATGCATCAATTGAAATAATATTTTTAT
>JAOANK020000048.1:1102041-1112406 GCA_026257165.2 Telfairia occidentalis | reverse complement strand
AACTGATTGCATGATCATCAAGTCAATAGTTACACACAGTGCAGTAGTTATAAGCTCGACAACCAACGCAAACTATCTAATTTAATATGATTGTAAGATTTTTAGATTTTGCAAGCTAGTTTAAACAACTCTTAAAATGCATGGAAAATTAAAAGGACGTGATTTGTAATTATCAAGATAATTGAATAATTTATAAGTGTCTGCATTTAGAAAAAGTTGCAATATATCCTGCGTAGGTAATTATTGCATAAAAGTATACTAATAATTCATTTATCTTTCTCAACAAAAAAAAAATTTGCCATTACCTTCGTCAAGATACTTTTTTTTTTTCTTAAAAAAAAAAAGATTATTAGCTGACATGTAAATAAATAAGCCATCGAGATGGAACCTAACAATTCCATGGAAGCAACATCCTTGATTCAACATATAAAAGCTTAAAATAACGGTAGTAACAACAAATAAAAAAAAAGTCAACATTATGAAATATATAAGAAAAATACTTTAAAAACTGATAGAGTTTAATTAATGTTAAGGTCAATGGGACTTCCTATTCATATAAAAATATATATATAATGATCTTAAACTTGCTTCGAAAACAATTAATATAATATCTTCTATAGAAATTATATTTTCGAGATACAATTTTACAAAGATTTGATAAATCTTAGACTAACATTTTGAAGACACGCTAGAACATAAATTTTAAACCATATTGATTTAAAAAATGATTTTTAAAGATAATAAATTATAAACATTTAGTTTGTGAATATCAATCCAAGTGTAAATAAGTTGATAACTATCGTTTCTATCAAAAAATAAAATTTTCATAACTATATTATAATAATAATAATTATTGTTATTATTATTATTTGAAGATTTGATATCCCTCCCTATATATTTATTAGGGAAAAAAATCAACCAGTTAATGCATTTTTAATTTCTTTAAAAATTATTCTCAATTATCTTTCCTATTCCTAATTTGAAGAACGAAACAAGAAAATGATATGAATTTTGTATAAGAACAAAAACAATTTTGCAACTACATAATAAAACCTCTTTGTAAGATAGGATCTCAACTCGGGCCAAATTTTAATTAACAAAATGATGTGATGCGTAATTAACTTTCATTGGAAATAAATTAATAAATAGTCAATGGGCATAGAACGATTTTTTGTTTTGAGAGTGCCATATAATAATTTTTTTTTAGAGTGGCATATAAAGATTTATTAAGTTTATTAAAATCGTGGTCCCATATTAATAATAATACGAATCCACTCCACCACAAAATTTACAATATTAATTGTGGGGCAAAAACAACGACGGGTTCAAATCAGTGGCCAAATTTTCATTTAATTTTGTATAAAATATTTGTGTTCAGAATTGTGAAAAAAAAAAGTTGGATAATAATAGACCACTCATTAATAATAAGATACTCATTCTTTAGTATGATTGGTCATGCATACATTAAAAAATAAATCGCATAAATTATTAAAGTTTAAAAATTAAAATGAGATTTAACATAATCGACCCGAGAAAAAAAAAATTAGGGACTTTTAAGACAACGGACCATACTTTTGGTAGCTTCCTAATGAGCCACAAAATTTTCATCTCATATGGAGTCTCTCCGACGTTCTAAACATTACCTTATATTGTGACCATCCAATTCCAGATCCATACACATCCTAATTCAATACATCCACCTTTAATTTATACAACAAAAAAATACATTTAATCTAAACTTTAATATTATGTATGTATATTTGTAGTCATATATAACTTTAATTTTAATATTGTCCATGTATATGTATATATATGCTCTATCCATCATTAATTAATCCAAAAGCCACAAAAAAATCTCTTATAATTTTTATAATATTAAAAAAATAATGAAACAAGTTTTTTCCTTTTCTTTCAAATTTACCTACGAAAAAAATTTTACATTTTTTTTTTGGAAGCAATTCAACAATATGTGGGATTGAGAATGAGAACTCAAAACCTTTTGGTCGGAAAGATAAGCTTTAACCAATTGATCTATGTTCAGTTTGACAAATCAACTTAAGTACTAATTCGAACATAACTTAGTAAATAAAGACATCAATTATCATTACAAAGATCGATGGTTCAATTCTCTAACACTATAATTGTTGAACTAAAAAAAAAATCAACTCAACTATTAAAGTTAATTTAATACTTATTTATTTATTTACACTAAAGTCCAAACCGAAAGTGTAGGTATTAATTTATTTACATTAGTTTATATTGTCTAAATCAAAGACACCTCTCATTTTTTGCTCAAAAAGAATATAAACAAAGTAAAAGTAAAACTCATGAAAAATGAGGGAATGGCATAAAAGGAGAGAGTTTTGGATTAGATTTATGCTTATTTGAATGCTTTTTTTTTAATGATGGAGGTTGGGATAACTTAGTGGTGAAAAGAGTAAGTTTTTGTTTTCCTTGTAATATTCTTCATCAATCATCCCATTTCCCACATTTGTTTGCCATCATCCACACATTATTTATAAAAATGTATTTAAACATTTACAATACCTTTCCTTTTTGTGAAAGATTCTCTCTAATTCTCATATCCAATACATACTTTTAAGTTTCCCCCAAAAAAAAAACCTCAAAATTTTTTAAAAAAAGTTTTTGTTCTATAATATATAAGACATGTATAAGGATTATTTGTTGCTACAAACCATTACAAAATTATAGGCAATTAAAAATTAGAGATAATTGTCAATCCAGAAATAGTTTAATTGGTTAAGTTATATCTCTCAAATCAAAAGTTTGTAAGTTTGAATCTTCATCTTCACATGTTGTTGAACTAAAAAAAATGAAAGATTTTTTTTTTAAGACTAATTTTGGTGTTTCATAATATTTTTTGTTTGAATATTGAAAAAATGGGAGAAAATCATGGTCCATCATATGTACGTAGATTGAAAAATAGTGCTTGAAACTGAAAAGTAGGGAACCAAACAAGGGCCTCATAAAGGGGGAAGAATATGGAAGAAGAGGTCAAAAAAGACGGTTTCCCAAGAGTCCAATCAAGAGGCTTGGCTGAAGGAATGAATGATGGTGGCCAAGGTGAAGATTGGCACATCTTTCAAAAGCATTTTTTATTGGCTTTATTCATAACCAATTAATTTATCTTTACGTCAAATCTATAGTTATTCTAATTAAAGACATATTTTTTTAATAAAAAAAGTCATCATTTTGAATCCTTCCTCTCTTACATATTACTGAACTAAAAAAATTAACAATAATTTATCTCTCTTCCTTATTGAAAAAATTTAGTATTGTTATAGTACATACTCTTCTCATTCACTATTTCACACACATATATATATTGAAAAATAAATTATATATTATTTTATTAAATAATTGCATACGATTATTAAAAAATATTGATATAGCAAACAATAAACAGCATGGATGGAAAAAATTTGGATACTAGAAATTTCCCATTTTTCCAATTAAAAGAAAAAAAAAAGACAACTAAACTAACCCACCAGAAATTTGACAAAGGAGCAGGGAGGGACAGTTGTGGGTGGCCCCATCTTAATTTGATCATTAATTTGTTTAAAAAAATATTAACTTATGAAAAAACTAAATTATAAATTTAGTTTATTATTTACCTTCAATAATTCTTTTTTCCCCCTCCTCTCAGGTTCAGTACATGTATGATATGGATGATGATAATTCGTACTTTTCATGAGCAAATGGGTGGGCGTTTTACAAATTACCATATGTAGCAATATTTGATTAGATTTTGAAATTTATTTTTTTTAATCTAAATTAACACTAAATATAAGTCATGAAAATATCTCTACCTTCAACCTATTTATTGTTTTTTCTGTCTCTTCTAAAGGAATTTTATCTTTTCTTCTTTAGTTTGTGAGGGGAATAAGGATCATTCCTCAACTACTTTTCCACAACAACTTAAAAAATAAAAATTTCAAAAAAGTAAATCATACTTTCAAGTATTTTTCTCAGCTATAATTATGAAATTCTTTTTAGTGTAAATTATCTACTTTCTCTCTCCAGGATTTATGGAGGAAAGAAATTAAGAAATGGGCATAGAATATTGAAGAGAGAGAGAGGGAGAGATGTTTGATTTATAATGGATGATGCAGTAAAGATGGTGTTGGTTTGTGATTATCCCCCACCCATTCACTTCCCTTCCGATGCCTTTGTCTCCTAAAGTTTAAGCATCACTCCCATCATTGCCATCGACTTTTCCCCCATCTCTTCCTCTCTCTCTCTCTCTACATAGAAAATTTTGGCATACTAATTTTGTTTCAACCCTCACTTATTACAAGATAAGAAAATTTCCTTTTTGAAGGATATAAAGTGGAGGTTAAAAGAGCGATGTGAATCTTAGATAAAGTGACATATTTAAAGCTAAACTAAGCATAATTTAATTGTTTCATATATATCTTTTTTTACCAAAAGATCGTGAGTTCAAATATTTATCCCTACATGTTGAATTTAGAAGAAAAAAAAGTGACATGTTTGGGGGCAATGGCCAAGAATTGACCCACAAACACACATGTAATGTATTAAATTTGTTTTAGACATTTAATTCATACTTTATTACATTCGTTATATTATGTCCAACTGAGTATAACTCAACTAATTAAAGACATATCTTCCTGATCAAGAAGTCATGAATAAAACATTCGTTATATTATGGCTGGTGAGGACGAGTTGAAAGAGGTAATCCATATGTCAAATTCGGATCGGGCAAATATCTGTTATTTGTTTACTTATTCGAAAGAGAGGAAAGTTTTAAATGAATTAAAGGCTCTCTCCTTTTTTTTACTCGTCTAATTCGTAAGTTTGATAATATCTCGCATAAAAACCGTGAAAACTCCCGGCATCCCCAAATAATTGTAATACTGATATGAATAATTGAACTCGAAATAACTTGATGGGTACAACTATATGAAATTGGACATCCTACAAGCTTTCACATTGGGGATGACCAAACTCCATTTTTTTGCCTACTGAAAAACAACGTCGATCGTGGACAAAATTTTATCCAAACTATTTTGGAACTTGGATTTTGAGGCTATGATTTTGTTTTGACAGCAATAATCTCAGCAGCTGTAAGATAATTTATATTAATATCCTCACCGCAGACTGAATGGCAGATAATTCTTCTTCTCCAACTTTCTTCCATATGCCACCTATCAACAAGCGCCCTTTGATACCTTCAAATGGCTCAACATCTTCTGTTTCAGATGGAAAGATTTCATTTGTTTCCTTCATTTTTTTGACAGTACTGCTATCGAGTTGCTGAATATTAGAACTGGCTTCCCTCTTGTTGCTACAGTTGCTGAGTTCGCCGTTCTCTTTGCTTCTTGGCTCTTCCGAAGTCTTTTCGTGCTCAGGATTGAGGTCAAGAACAGGAAGCCGACCAGAAGAGCCAATCGAACGAGGCAACATACCAATTGGACATGGTGTCCATGAACTTACCACAGTCCAACTGGTGGAACTTCCTACATTATCATCTATTGGATTTGCCGCTAAGTTGTTCCTTCTTTTTTTGGGTTTGATCATTTCCAGTTTCCTACTTGCTTCGCGAAGCAACTCGGCCTGGTTAGATATGTTTTCCGAAGTGGTTTGGTTGGGACTTTCTCCATCGGGAACATGTGAATTCGGTAGATTCAGAAATGATAGTTTGTTCAGTTTCTTCACTAGAGAACCCGCATCCAATAACTGTGCAAGATCAGTGGCCGAATCCATAAGCCGCTTGTTACCAGGAGCTGATGCCAGAAGGCATTTACGTAGCAACTCCATTAGAATACCTTTTGGAATGTGTTTTCCAGAAAAAACTTCTCCTTTGCGTTTAAGTTGTATCCGCTTAAGTTTTTCGACAAGCCAAGCAAACAAAGAGGAGAGTTGTGCAATTTGACAGCTCTCTGTTCTGTGGTCTGACGACATGAAGTACAGACTTTCTGAAAGAACCAGAGAAAAAGTAATGAGAAAACCATGTTCACACGGAGAGAGGGCCGTTCAGAGAGAGAGAAGAAGCATGTAGAGGGCAATGCAATTATTTTAGCATACCAGCCTCACTACTCAACCTAAATCAATATAAACTCAAAGATGGAATCGATAGCCAACAAAACGAATTAAAGAGTTCCTAGTGAAAAATATATCAAGCATGCATACGTGTGGTTCTATAATTATCCAACAGCTATCCTACAGGTAACGGTAAAATGGTAATTAGCTAAGTATATGACTCATCATAAGGCTCAGAAAACTAAAAAGGACAAGGCCGTAAAGTCAAAAGTAGATCCTTAGTTTAGTGGTGATACCAGACTCCAGGGCTTCTCGAGTCTCAATTTTCTCCAAAACTGCCTCAAGCAGATCTAATAGCAGTTCTGGTTCCTTATTCGAGATCTTGGCAATCACAAGCTTCCAACCATCCAATTCGGAGCTCCTGGATTTTTTGGAATCTTGGGGAAACGCCAAGTCTGATGACCTCATTGCCTTTAGCAAGAATTCCAACAATACAGATACAAATTCTGATGAGAAAGACGAATATAACTGAATAAGAACCTTCAGTGTCTTGCAAGTCTTTGTTTTCAAACCTGAAAAGGTAGGTTTATTTGTTAGTATTTCATTTTCTCAGCTAAATCTAAAGATTCAATTATAGCAATTAATGGATTAAAAATCAGCTTGGGAACAAAAATGCACAAAACAAAAAAACATTTGCATGACTCATAGCTTTGAGATAGCTTCAACAGCAAGGAAAGGATTGTAATAGAGCTTTGAATCATTCTTACAGAGACACTGAGTTTAATAGAAAATCAGAAAGAAAGAACTATACCTATTAGTAAGGTACCACTAAAGATTGTAATAGGTAATCTAAGTACAGAGAAGATGTACGTTTTGGACATCAAGTCCAAATGGTTGTATGCTTTGTTTGGAGGCAGGAAGGATATTCATTGTTTTTTTTCACTGTTCCTCCAACATAAAGTTTTGGGAGGGGAGGCTATGCTTCAGTGTTTTGGGTGCTCGTGAGTTTTTTATTTGAATGCCAAAAATGATAAATACATCTCCTCCTTCATGGTCACAAGTTGAAACGGAAAGCAAGAGTGTTAGGGATGGGTCAACATGGCCAAAGCATTGTTTGGGGAGTATGGTTAGAAAGGAATCGACATGTTTTCAAGAAGGCAAGAAATATTGGATCTTATCAAATACCAAGCTTCCCCATGGTATGCACTTTCAGAGGTGGGGTTCTATGATTTTTCAAAAATTTCAGCAATCTCTTTAGAAACTATTGATGTTAGGAAGCTTATCCGAGTTAGATTTTTAAATACACATTGATTTTTCAGAGGTGGGGTTCTATGATTTTTAAAGGGTGGATGTTGATCTGCATTTCCGTATTCTTAATCTACAATTTTTGTATTAAGAAAATATGTAATTCTAGGTTCTTGGGAGGGGTGGTTCATGATTTGATGTGTTTAGTTAAACTTGTAACCTCTCACTCTGTTCAATGAAAACTTCTAATTCTTTTCAAGAACAAAAACATAGTAAATTGCCTTATTCTTAAAAAATGGAAATCCAAAAACATGTTATCAATCAGGACTAAAATATTCTGTGCATTTTAAAATCTTCCCATCTTGTCTTTTATGTTGGATGCATCAAAATATTAATCTATCGTTCTTTATATAATCTATCTCATCTCAAGATCTTCCATTTAAAATGAAATTCAAGTCTCCCACAATTTAGTTAAAGCTAGAAAAGAAACCATCAAAGGAAATAATGAAAAAGTTAAAGGAAATATAAAATATGGCCATAAGAAAGGGAGAAATTAAACACATACGTTTTGGCTTGACCAGGGCAGATCCATGTTGAGGATTTTGCTTCACTTTTAAATTGAAAGCCAAATCACGAAGTCTGGATTTGATTTCCTTTCTAATGGTAGTACTTATATCACCTTGAAATGGAATAGCTTTCTCCTGAGGTTCCCAATAATATGATTT
The DNA here is from genome assembly GCA_026257165.2 of Telfairia occidentalis. Lineage (NCBI taxonomy): Eukaryota > Viridiplantae > Streptophyta > Magnoliopsida > Cucurbitales > Cucurbitaceae > Telfairia > Telfairia occidentalis. The sequence goes on along the minus strand of JAOANK020000048.1, from coordinate 1,104,412 downwards.
CAACCAACGAAGTGCCTGAAATCACCAAACATCAAGAACGTTTCAGTTTACTTCCCATCTCAGTTAATCCTCTAGCACTTATAATGCTTCCACCGAAAAAAGATATATTCAAGTACAAACTGCTACAAATGAAATATGTAAAGGATAGATCGGACAAATATAAAAATTAGTGAATGATTTAATGTTCCAGTTTGAATGATGCCAAGTGAAACAATCATAAATAGAGATTAATCAATAAAAACTAAAAAAGCGTAAATAAAGTTGAAAACCATCAATTGGTGAGAGTGAGACAACAAAAACGTTAGCAGTTCATACTTCATAGTCATACCTTCGTTGAGGCACACCGAACCACCTGAAGAGCTGGAAGTTCACGATGAGAACCCTCTGTAATCGTTGCCAAGCAAAATATGAAAATATTTATAATCAATTAAGCTTAGATAACCCGCCATTGAGAATGCATGACATTGCAAAAAATAAAAGATAAATACTACTGCCAAGCGGTTGTCACAGTGAATTGCCCAAGTATAGTAAGCTCCAAAAAAGTTTAAAGAAAAGAAATGAAAAGAATCTCACATGCACCATATATATACAGGTGGATGATAAAACTTGAGGACTACAGAAACTCAGAAAGAGCCTCATAAAACTGGAAAAAAATGGATGGCATACAATATGATTCTTCGTGGTACTCACCATGACGTATATCAATCAGTACACGAGGCAAACCAATTGCATCAGCAGCCACAGCAATTGAAACCTCTTTTTGCTTACGAGTCTTCTCAACAACACCGTTTACAAGCCTTCAAAATCAAGAATACAGTGAGTTCTTCGTAATTATTCAGACGAAATGTTTACTTTCGTTCTGCAATCTTGTAAAAAACGGTGAAAAAGAAAACCCTTGAAAAAATCAAAATAAAGCTCCACCAAACAGCTAGCTCCATCTCAACTTTCTTTTATCAGTCAAAGAGTGAAGCGTGTGGAATGAATATTAAACATCTTCCCACAGGCTTGTACAGTTAATGCAAATGGGTTAACATAGAAGATGCTTCTGACATTTATTTTTTTTTTCCTTTTTAGAGTTCAACAATATGTAGATGTGGACATTCAAACCTTCAGTCTTTTAGTCGAAAATCTATGCCTTAACAGTTGAACTATGCTCTGGATGACCAATCCATAAAAGTAAAATTTTTTCCCTAAAATTAAGTCATACAACTGACCATTGGCATTGACATTCTAGGTAGTGGGAACTTTGCACCTACAAGTTGAGACTTCCGCATTCGGTTTAAAGAAATAACAGCAAGACAACTTTGTTAACAAATAATACAAGGAAAAAAAATTATAAAATTTCACCATAAGATAATCTTATTACTCAGTCTTAGAAGGTCAGAATAATGGATATCAGATTTAAAAAAAAATCACCTCATACTTTCCTATAAAAGGAAAAATTACCTCATGATGGCCATGCAATATAACATGGCTAGAGCTTCCTCTGAAAGTGAAACATTGTTTACTAGATTCTCTGTACCACGAACCGAATCCTCCACTGATTGGTTCTTTCTGCAATGGATGAATAAAAGAGACTAATGAACGCCACTAATGGTTTCCACGTAAAAACACCATATAACCTTGGACATAAAAACTTTAGCACTAGAATACATAGCAGCATTAATGACACAAGAGAAGGAAGTAATCAATACACAACTTGATTGATTGCGGTCTATAAAACAACCATATGCTAATTATTAATTCCTTCGAAGTTTAAACTATCGTTCGTATTTTCCATTCTCAAAAACATATGCGCTTCCACTTACATTCTTTCCTTGTTTACATGGTCCGAAAGCGGACAAAAGTTACGGTAAAGAACCTAGAAAAATAGCTCGAGAAAGAAATGATATGATACAATGAATATTACCACCAAAGAAGTTGGTAAGAAGTGGGAATTGACGCTTACGTGAAGTAGGGATCCTTTTGTTGGATTTCGATTATCGATGCTGTAACTTCAACGACAACTGGAAGACATCCTCTGCTTCTCCATGTTGATATCTAAGTTTAAAATCATAAAAACCAAATCAGATAAAGAAAACTATCGATTCGGATCCACAAAAAGATGAGTGGAAGGTCCTGAGGCCGGAAAATTTCGATACATGAAATCGTGGAGAGTCCAAGGTAGTTCAGGTAGTCAGGCATAATGAAATTTACAATTACAAGTCAAAATGTAACTTGAAGAATAATCGTAATGGAGAATAAACATGCCGCGGAGATAGGTAGAGCGATTGTCCATAGAAAGTAAGCTTACTCTTCTTAGAGCAGCGGCGACGGAGTCAGGGGAGTCAGAGAAGAGTGATTGACTAACGAAAAGCCATTCGCCCCAAGT
>JAOANK020000048.1:1056520-1071715 GCA_026257165.2 Telfairia occidentalis | reverse complement strand
AAAACGCATGTAGAAAACTACGATGTTCATTCTGGATTTAGATTTCTCTGGGAACATATTTAGCGAGAAGGATAGGCTACACTTGACCTGTTCCATTAGGCAGGATTATTATTTCCTTTTTGTATTCAAATTATTATTATTACTTTTTTGGATAAAAAGCAATTTCACTGATCAAATGAAATACAAAAAAAGCATCAAAAGGGAGGAAATCCTCAGGAAGTTACAAAAAAAAAAATCCTTCCAATTGGCACGTAGAGAAGGTAGGTCATTATTATAAGAAGGCTTGGACAACATGGACCAAGACATAGCTACGAAATCAATACATGATTCCCCAACGTAGAGAACTTTTCAAATTCTGTTGTTTCTTTCAAGCCACAAGATCCGCTAGAACAGTAGGATGAAATTAGCCACAACGTTTTAGCCTTTAGCGTTATAAGGACGCCCTCCTAATTCCTAAAGGAAATAAGAAGAAGACTACTGGTGTTGTTGTGAAAAGCAATGTGGACCAATTAAAGCTTCCCAACATGTATTACCAAAACCAAGAGGCCATAGGGCGGTGGTGAGGAAGTGATCTTGACTCTTTGGTTCCATTGTCATCTTTGCACATGAAACATCCGTTGGGAAATGAACAACTATTAGAATTCCTTCCTTGAACCGTATTACTGCTGTTGATGGTTAACATAAGAAGTTCCAAAGTGAAAATTTGTACATTTTTAGGACAAGAGTCCTTCCAAATCCACTTGAAAAGATCATAGTCAAGGGCATTAAATTATGTTCACTGGCGATCTCTTTCAATGTTGATTTGCAACTAAAGGGCTTGTTATGGTTGCTATCGTAGACCTTCCTCTCTCTTAAGGGATATCGAAGCAAAGTTTCTAAATCAGCAAGGTTTCTTTTGTATTGTACAACCCAAAAAGGGAGGTCATATTTCAAATTTCATTATATTGAGGATCTTTACTTCTGGAAACCACATGGAGTCTAGGAATCTGAAAGAGAGAGGCTTGCCCCACCACCTTTCCTCCAAGAATATGATGTTTATACTGCTTCCAACGTTTGAAGTCACTCTAGGGACCACAAGATCTTTCATTTTATTGATGTCTTTCCAGCCGCGTTTAGAGTGCCTAAGGTTTGTGAGGTTAGACCACCAATCGCCCCTAGGGACTCCTTACTTAGCCACAACAATTTTCTTCCAAAGGATATATTTTGACAATTGGATCTCCAAACCATATATAGAACTATAGAAGAAAGACGATTGTGATTCTTAAAGCATAAATTGCCCATGTCGAGGCCCATACCGTTTCCACCATTTCTTATATATATAAAAAATTGCCCATGCTGAGATCCCCAGTTAGAATATGGTTTTTAAATCATAATATTTATTCTACACCCCTCTTTGGTTGTTAATTTTCTTATAAGATGACATGAAAAAAAAATTGCTGAGAAGGATGGATACTAGCTTGGTGCTTTTGTGTGGACATATACAGGCTCTATATTTTGTATATTTCATTGGCCCTCATCCTCTTAGCACCCCACATTAATTATATTGCTGGTTGGAAGAGTTTAGTTTCTTCCTTCTATTGGATTTAAGGAGGGAGTCCAACAGCCACAACGAGAGCTAATCTGTTGATATTAACTTCTTTAGGTGTGATTATTCTTGAAACTCTTTGCTTCTTGTTGTTATTCTACTTGTTTGTAATATGTGTTTATGAATGCAGATTTGGAGCAGATATTGCACGCGCAGTGGTTGAACTCCATGCAGCTGATGTTTTGTGTACGAATTTGAAACCATCCAATTTTCTCTTGGATGCAAATGGACATGCTGTGGTTTCTGATTATGGGCTTCCATTGATTTTGAAGAAACCTTGTCATAGAGCGGGCATTTTTCCACCAGAACATGAGTCGTCAAAACAGCATTGGTGTTTGGAGTGTCTATTTTTGAGTCCGCATTATACATCTCCCGAGGCATGGGAGCCTTTAAAGAAATCATTGCATTTGTTTAGGGATGATGGAACTGGCATATCCCCTCAGTCTGATGTGTGGAGCTTTGGTTGTGCCCTTGTTGAAATGTGCACTGGTTCCACTCCGTATGTTGCTTTTTAGTTTCAGTTCTTTCTTATTTTATGGTCTATTGCATTCTATACTCATGGAAGATAGGTTCTTCAGGTGGGCTGGTCAGAGTGCAGAAGAAATTTATCGTGCCGTTGTCAAAGAAGGTAGGCTACCTTCACAGTATGCAAGTATTGTAGGTGTCGGTATCCCTAGAGAATTATGGAAGATGATTGGCGAGTGCCTACAGTACAAGCCGATGAAAAGACCAACTTTCCATGCAATGCTTGGTATATTTCTTCGACATCTACAAGGGATTCACCGATCCCCTACTAGACCTACTGTGTGAGTTTCCTTGATTCGTTCATTGCACTGTTTTCTCTTTCTTTCCTTTTTTTGTAATAAGAAATTATTTAATCTCATAACCATTGTACATTTTTTCCCTCCCATTGTCTTTTACTAGTTGGAAGTTCTATTTATAATCCTTTAGCCCCCCTCAGGGCTGAATCTCTTTCAACATTTGTACACTTTTTTTAATCCAAATATTCCATGGGAGGGCTTTTACTGCATTTATCCTCAAAGACTCCCGTTACTTCTCAAATTCTGGTGGTCTTGATGATTATGGTACTCATAAGCACATTTATGTGAATATTTTGGAAGGAGAGAAACAAAAGAATCTTATGGATGTGTGCCTTGAGGGCTCCTTTGGGAACTTTAGAAGGAAAGGAGCTGTAGAATTTTTGAAGATGTTTCCTACTCGTTCCCTCTTTTTTGTAATAATGTGCAGTTTTCTTCTTCATTATGGCTTAAGACACAATAGCCTTAATCCTTCAAGATTGGAAGACCTTGATTGCTTAGTTCCGTTGGGAAAACCCTTTGCCTTTAGAATGTCTCTGTTTCTTTTTTTGTTTATAAACCACAGTTTTTTTTTAATTTTAATTTTTTTATAAGAGTTTATAAACCACAGTTTCTTATCCCAAAAAATATATAATATATCTTTGTGTAACTACAGCTTAGAGCTTAGTTTTGATTTGGGCTATTTGGAAGTTCTTTTGTTTCTTGCTTAGCTAGGGCCAAGGTTTTCCTAGTTCTGACTTTTGTATGTTTTATTTTTTCAAAGAAATGGTTTCTTATCCAACGAAAAAAAAATTGATACATTTGCTTATGTGGATTACAGTGAGGCGGCAAGTTCTCCTCATATTGATAGATTGGAACAATCCCCCACCTCTGTCTTGGACATTCTCCAGGTTAAAAGCAACCATCTTCATCAACTTGTATCTGAAGGGGATGTTAATGGTGTCAGGTTAGGCTATTCTGTCATATGGGTTCTTTCATTTTCTTCTAGATTTTATAGGAATCTTTTTCAGTTGTTGAAATCTGCAACTCATTAACCCCCCATCTGCAGAGATCTTCTTTCAAAGTCTGCTTCAGGGAATAATAGCAGCTCAGTCATCTCTCTGCTGGAAGCTCATAACTCTGAAGGACAGACTGCTCTGCACCTGGCATGCAGAAGGGGATCCCCAGAGCTGGTTGATGCGATCTTGGAGTATAGTGATGCAGATATAGATTCCCCTGATGAAAATGGGAATCCACCAATAGTGTTTGCTTTAGCTGTTGGATCTGCTGAATGTGTTCGTGCACTTATCAGGAAATCTGCTAATGGTATGTTTAGGTTGATGGAAGGCTTTGGTCGGTCCGTGGCTCATGTTTGTGCATATTATGGGCAACCTGATTGCATGCGTGTAAGCTGTTACACATCCACCTTTTAGGCAACCATTGTTTGTTTGTTATCAATATATACTCTCACACAGTCAGATTGTTGTGGTGATTACAGGAGCTACTTCAGGCAGGGGCCGATCCCAATGCAGTTGATGATAATGGTGAATCTGTACTGCATGTGGCTATTGCAAAGAAATTCACTCATTGTGCAATTGTAATTATGGAGCATGGAGGTTGCAAATCAATGGGATTTCTCAACTCAAAAAACTTAACGTAAGATTGAAACTGTTTCTTTCTTTTTCTTGATAAGAGTGAAACTGTTTTTGTTGTTTTTTGTTTAACATTATTTGCTATAAAAATGGGCAATTTGCTTTACTGGAACTAATATTGCCTCATAATCCAAAAGCTCCATATAAAAAATACAATTGAACTCTTTGTTGGACAGGCATCATGCAAATGATTAAATAAAGGAAGTAGAATGAGGATTCTCTTTTTATAAGGAGATAACGATGCAGATTATCAAATGTTTATTGTTTAGCCTGTACTTCCTTACACACCTCCTCTGAAAATAATGTAGCAAAGATTCTAACTTTCTTTCTTGTGCTACTGCACTCTTTCTCAGAATAGGTGATCAATTGCTGGGGTCTTGGTCCCATAAGCTGTAGTATTATCGCTCTAAGCTAATAATAACTGTGTTGTGTGCCAAACATTTTCTATTTTTATGATCAACAGGCCTCTGCATATGTGCATCACAACCTTAAACGTAGATGTTGTTAAGAAGTGGGCTGAACTCGCATCACCTGAGGAGATTTATGAAGCTATTGATATACCATGTTCCACAGGAACCGCTTTATGCATGGCAGCTGCCCTTAAGAAAGATCGTGAGAGAGGTAAACTGGTCATCAGGGATTTCTCTAACTCTGTTCTTTTTAGCCTTTTCTTTATATGATTTGTTTGTGCAATGTAGGATGCATAGCATTAGAAGTGATTCTGACACCTATGTTTCCTCTGGCCATCAAGAAATAAAAATACTATGGAAACTTTAGCTAGTAAAACTGTGAGATTCAGTCTTCGATTTCTTTGGTGATCGTATTTTCATGAGAAACATAGATTTCATTTTAAGAAATTACATCTCTGTGAGGTTGATGGTGATGTGAACAATGTGATTATTAAATTACAATCTATAAAAGGATTTTAGAATTGTTACCTTGTCACAAGGAAGAGGTTTCTTACATAATACCATCATATGTTTAAGGATATTTCTAACTTCCTATAAAAACTCACAAATAACTCCATTATCTGACAACTCCAATGTTTGACCCTAAAATCTTTCCATTCTGAGTCGCAAAGGATGATACTCATGACTTTTTTAAAAAATAAGTGATCTCCTTAACACTGGAGTACATACAGAGGGAATTGGAGACGTAGGCAATCTAGTGCTTAGTTTGCTCTCGGACTAATGTGCACGTGCTTAGTTGGAGCACATACTAAAGCCACACAAAATATTTATAATATTGTGATATACTTTTTGAGTGATTATACTGTGTTAGTATATTGCTTAATCTTCATTAAAAATAACCCTTTTCCCGCTATATATGTTTTTTATTTGCCAAGAGAGAGGATGCATTGCCAATGCTAATTTCATAATTGGAAATGTGTAATTCGGGTATGAACATATGGTATAAAATCAATTTCTTTATCTACTTTTGTTGTTCTGACTTTCTTGCTTAATAAACTCTGTAGAGGGAAGAGAACTTGTCAAAGTTCTGCTCAAGGCTAAAGCTGACCCAGCAGCCCAAGATCCACAACAATATCGAACAGTTCTGCACACAGCTGCCATGGCTAATGATGTTGAGTTGGTGAAGGTGATATCACAATTCTATTCTTTTACATGTCTGGATTTATTTCATGGTTGTGAGGAGACTGATAAAATTTGGTAGCTTAAAATTTCTAATGTTAACTTTTGTTTTTTCAGATTATTCTTGATGCTGGAGTGGATGTAAATATCAGGAACATACACAATACAATACCTCTTCATTTGGCATTGGCAAGAGGTGCAAAACCATGTGTTCAATTACTCTTATCTGCTGGAGCAAACTGTAATTTACAGGTTGGCCTCTCTATGTGCTACTAAATGCTGTTTAATGCGATTAAACAAAACTTGAAGCTATATTTCAGACGGTTTTGTTGTACTTGAGGAGAACTGTAAAAATGCTCAGTAGCCAACAGCTAACGTATGAGAGAAAAAGTAACCTTTTCAAAAGTTCTTGAATATAGAAACTGATTTGCAATGAGGCAGAAAGGGATGAAAACGACACAAACATGTAGTATTGAGAGTAGGAGTTCAGTGTGGTTATCAAGAGTGACTTTGAAAACAAAAAATTACATAAATGACGTAGGAAAAAGGTTAGTTGTATTGTATCTATTCTTCTTGAATGCAAAATTCTGGAAAGGATTGACCTTCTAAAAGGCCCTTCATATCAGAAGTTTCTTAGGAGGATGAGAGACGAAAATGGCACCCATTAGGTGCAGGAACCGATGAATAATTGGGGAGGGCATGTGGAAGTGATCTAAATGTCCAATAATGGGAAGAAACTTTCATTGTTTGCAATGACAGGATAGTGGGACCTGGGGTAAAAACCATTCTCGATGACAATAGATTCCATTCAAAATTGGGCTGAGTTGGAAAGGTAAGATTACCTACTCAAGTTATTCCGAACGGAAGAGAAGAAGATAGAGGGGAATAAGGGGAGTACAAGTTTGGTAGAGTGAGGAAAAGGGATAAGAGAGGAGTCGATGAGTTGAGTAATTGGAAATTTAATGGAGTCATGTAGGTGAAAACATATGGAATTACAAGATTATATTTCAATGTTATTTGGTATGACATTTGAGATGCATTGAAGAAAAAAATTAGTGAAGCTGTCACATCAAATTTATTCATCTGGATGAATCCCTGCTCAGGTGCGGTAATGAGAGGTTGTGGGACAGTTTATCAGATATAAAGGATGAAACACTGCTGGACTGTTAAATTTGTGGACAACAAATTTGACGACATCCCTTCATATGGAGGGTGGTTGAAGATAAATTGTGGACAATGTCTTTCATATAGATATAGTTGATGGATGGTCCCTTTATACTTCTAATTTTTAATATATTTCCATCATGAAGTTTTTTGGTGGACATACTTACAACCAGCCGATAAAACTTTTTTGGGTGATTGTAATCAGGATGATGATGGTGATAATGCCTTTCATATAGCAGCAGATGCAGCAAAGTTTATACGTGAATGTCTTGAATGCATTTTATTGATATTAAAATATCCAGGTGCTGCTATTGGCGTACGAAACCACAGGCAAGTGTTGTGATTATACAATTGATGTACTGCGATAACTCAACTCTCGATTGTATTATTTTAATTTTTCAACGACTCTCTTAATGTTTGGAAAATAGTGGCAAGACATTTTGTGATTTGTTGGAAGCCCTACCTCGGGAATGGATTTTTGAAGAGCTTATGGATGCACTAGCAGAGAAGGGTATTCATTTGTCCCCAACAATGTGAGCAAAGTTCGATTGTACTGATCTTTACATTGCAGAATTTATGCAGTCATTGCGTTTGCTGACTAACATGAATTTTGGATTTCCTCCGTTCTAGATTTCAAGTGGGCGATTGGGTGAAATTTAAAAGATGTGTGACAAATCCTGCATATGGTTGGCAAGGTGCAGGGCCTAGGAGTGTTGGATTTGTGCAGGGTTCCCAAAGTAGTGATGGTCTTTCTGTATCATTTTGCTCTGGGGTTGTACATGTTTTGGCAGATGAAATTATCAAAGTTATTCCTCTGGATAGGGGACAGCTAGTGCAACTTAAATCTGACGTGAGGGAGCCAAGGTTAGATGTTTTGTGGGTTTTACTTATTGATTAAAAAGAAATTTAACTTGATGCTTGACTTTTTTATTCCCCTTCTGAATTAATGTTTATAATGATTAGGTGCTACTATAGTAGGGTACTATAATTGCCTAGATGTCCTTATCAATCACTAAACAGATAATGGCTCGTCATCTGGGGGAACAGAAAGAATTTCTTTTTTTTTTCTTTCCGTATTACATTAGAACCTTTACATTTTGTGAGGAAGAAGAAATATGAACTTCTAGGATGAAAAGTACATGAAGCCCTTTACTTTTGGTTTTTAATTAGTTGGAGCCTTGAAATATTGAACAAGTTGTAATTTGCATCGTTTGGAGAAACAGAAACCTTTTCTAACTCGTTTAGTCTTACCCAAAAAAGAAAAAGTTTCACCAAGTGCAGATGTAATTCTTATCAGGTTTAAGTTGCTTGGACAAGCACGTGATAGCATTGGAACTGTTTTGTGTATTGATGATGAAGAAGGAATTATACGAATTGGATTTACTGGTGCATCTAGAGGATGGCAAGCTGACCCTGCAGATTTTCAAAGACTTCAAGAATTCAAAGTCGGTGATTGGATCCGTGTACGTTATACTGTGCCCACTGCAAAACATGGCTTTGGAGCTGTAACTCCAGGGAGTATTGGGGTTGTGTATGGTATCAGACCAGACAGTAGTTTGCTGATAGAATTCTGTTATTTGTCTAGCCCTTGGCTATGTGAACCAGAGGAGATTGAAATTGTTGTCCCCTTCAAGGTGAATCTTTCGTTTTCCCTATTTTTAGTGTGGTTTAAATTTAACCTGAACCTCCTTTCTTTTATCCTTAGTGAACTTGATATGTTTTGCTTCCTTATAGATTGGAGACCACGTATGTGTTAAACGCTCTATATCTGAACCAAGATTCCCTTGGGATGGCGAGACACATAATAGCGTTGGAAAAGTAAGTGATATTGAAAGTAATGGTCTCTTGATAATTGAATTACCAAATCGGCATGGACCATGGAAAGTAGATCCATCTGACATGGAGAAGGTGGACAGATTTAAGGTATTATCTTTTCGGAAAAGTCATCATATAATACTGGCACTTGTATCAAGTATGAGTGTTACCAGATTTTCTTTTTCCTTCTGCACAAACAGGTCGGTGATTGGGTCAGGGTGAAATCATCTGTACCCTCTCCAAAATATGGGTGGGATGATGTACCTCGAAGCAGCATTGGCATAATTTTTGCCTTAGAGGAGGATGGAGATCTGGATGTAGCATTTTGCTTCAGGAGTAAAACTTTCCCTTGCTCTGTTACAGACATCGAGAAGGTGCCACCTTTTGAAGTGGGACAAGAGATTCACATCCTGCCGTCTGTTAGTGAGCCATTACTTGGGTGGTCAGATGAGACCCCAGCATCTTCAGGAAAAATTGAAAGAATTGATATGGATGGGACTCTAAATGTTAGTTCTCATACTTCACTTTTCTCCTGGAGTGTACATTTCTCAAGGTGGAGATATTGACTTTAAAATGATGTTTATAGTTAACCTTTTTTTTTTGGATAAATTTTTAGGTGAGGATATCTGGAAAGAGAAAATTATGGAGAGTGGCTCCGGGTGATGCAGAAAAGCTATCAGGATTGGCAGTGGGTGACTGGGTTAGAATGAAGCAATGTTTGGGAGCAAAATCAAATTATGAATCGAATAATACCGGGAAGGAAAATATAGCAGTAGTTTACAGCATACAAGATTACTCTTATTTAGAATTGGCATGTTGTTTTCATGAGGGGAAGTTATTTGTACACTGCACAGAAGTAGAAAAAATTTCTCCAATAAAAATTGGCCAGTATGTCCATTTCCGTGCTGGATTGGCTAAACCAAGATGGGGATGGAGAGGTGCTAACCCGAATTCAAGGGGTGTTGTGACTGCTGTAAATGCTAATGGAGAAATAAGAGTTTCACTGTTTGGCTTGTCTGGATGGTGGAGAGGAGATCCTGCAGATTTTGAGGTAGAGCAAATGCATGCGGTTGGAGAATGGGTGAAACTAAAAGATGATACTGATGGATGGAAATCATTACCAGCCGGGAGTATTGGTGTTGTACAAGGATTAAGCTATCATCATGAAAATGAATGGGATGGTTCTGTTCTTGTAGGATTCTGTAGAGAACCAGAATTGTGGGTCGGAGACACTTCAGAACTTGAAAAGACAGACAGATTGTATATAGGACAGCAGGTGAAGGTGAAGCCTTCCGTACGAAATCCACGATTTGGGTGGTCGGGCCACTCTCATGCCAGCATTGTTTCTATAACAGCAATTGATGCTGATGGCAAAATTAAAGTATCTTCTCCATCTGCTCAAAAGCCATGGACACTTGATCCATCGGAAGTTGATCTGGTAGAGGAAGAGCAACTCAACATTGGAGACTGGGTGAAGGTCAGGCCATCTATTGTAATGCCTGTTTATCATTGGGGGGACGTTACTCGTCAGAGTATTGGGGTAATCCACAAGATGGAGGATGGGGAGCTCTGGGTCGCCTTCTGCTTTATGGAGCAGCTGTGGATATGCAAGGACTCGGAGGTTGAGAAGGCGAGACCCTTTAGAGTTGGCGATGCAGTGAGATTTCGGGAAGGATTAAAAATTCCTAGATGGGGATGGGGAATGGAGACACATGCTAGTAAAGGACAAGTAGTAGGTGTTGATGGAAATGGTAAAGTAAGGGTTAGGTTTAGGTGGAGGGAAGGACGTCCTTGGATTGGGGACGCTGCTGACCTTGTTCTTGATGCAAGTACTTCATCTTGATTCAGGAGCCTAAATTCGAAGGTCCGCATACCAATTCAACGCTTCAGTAGAGAATGATCCCCAGCTTTGCAAGCGTGTGTAACTCTGGGTTACTGAAGCAATTCATTGATTCGAAATGGGGCATTACGCCATGTACGTTAGAGTGTGTGGAGTATTGCCTTCTGCTATGTACGTAAATGTTTGGAGAATTGCAGTTGGAGATGAAGGTGTGGACCATTCTGGCATAGAGAGTTGAATGAAATAGCGGACCGATGCCCTTTTTGTTGTGGCATATCATCTATCGATAAGGTCTCTTTTATATATCGTTATGTTTTTAGATAAAGTTGAGTTATATAAAAAACTGCTTAGTTATCTGAGGGGTGATATATTATTTAGATATGTACATATAATTTTCCGGTCATTATATAAACTAATGTTTCAGTATTCTTCTATCCTAGAAGCTGCTTAGTGTATTCATAACCCACAGGTCTCGGGATCGAGAAACCTAGCTCTGATATAGAGCGGCTTCCATTGTATAATTATATTAAAAAGCTTCTTAATGTATTTGCTGGCTCCAGGTTTCATAGGAGCATATCAAAGTGATTTGTTTTAGTTCAAATGGCTCCAATCAGGTTCCACATACTTCTCCTACCACATAGTACCAAAATCGAGAACTAAGTCAATAGATTGTTCAGATGCTGGTGCAGACAACCATCTTATTTTCACTGTGACATTATTTTTTTGACTAATGCATTATCTGATGAGTGGATATTTGCTTGAAAAGATATCCAATTTTGTTTAATTGTTAAATGATCGATCAACATAGACAACGGTGGAAAGATAAATAAATTAGTGCTTTTATTATTATTATTTTTTGGTGACATTTACCTATATGTATTAACATTACTATACTTTAGTATTTTGACTTGAAGGTCGTACGAGGTGTTTATGATTTGAATTAATCACACATGCTATTTGACAATGAAGTGACAACGACAAGAGAACGACGTTTGAAGCCAAATCGAACATAATTCAATTGATTAAATGCATGTCTCTTTGATCAAGAAGTAGATTCTTTTGAAGCACTGATTTAATAATTATTACAAAATGACATACTTTACAAAAGCTTTCAAGGCCCCCATTCCCCGAACTCAGGCGCCACCACTACACCAATGAAAAATTTTGGTGCCTACATAATGGTACAATACACGTATTGGCTTCTGCAGCAGCTCTCAGGTCTTTCCTGCTTTTAAATTGCCTGTGCTTCAGAAATCACCAACTCACTAATTGTATGACTGACTATCACTTAATTTCTGTTCTACAAAGCTATTGAACTTACAAATGGCCCTCTACTTCTCTATGGAAATCCACACCCAATGCTCAAATGGACATGCCAAGGAGCATCATTCATGCAGACTGAAGAAACCTTTTATTGGAAGAATGAAAGAAGAGAACAAGAAGAACGAATTGTTGTTCTTGCTCACCAAAATCAGAATCCTTACTTGCGGCATATGAGCTCCACTGCGCATCTTCTTCACGGCAATGGTGCATAACTCGATAATTTATTTCAGTTTTAAGTGATCGGGGCGTGCGGGGCAGCGTCAGGATTTGATGATCCTGATGGTGTCCAAGCGTAGATGAGTAAGCCCAGAACAAGAATGACAGCTCCAGCTACAAACCCTGTTGGAAGAGAGGAAGCGACGCCGAGATATGGGAGTGGCAAGGTGAACATATACACCGATATTGGCACTGTTCATGTGAAAAAGAAAATGTTACTGAAAATATAAAGCAATCAAACTTCTGAGAATATGCATGAATGAGAAAGAAATTGTGGCACTGCTCGATATCAGGCACCCTTTCCAAGTAACTTGTACTTGAGAAAAACTACAAGGAACGTGGCAGTAGATGGCAACTTTCACAAAGTTCTAAGATTGGCTAAAGATTGGACATGGCTGAAAAAGCTTATTACAGATCCTAAGAGGGCCTAATTCAGCATACAGACTTTGAAGATGTCCTTCCACGCCGGAAGTTCTACTAGAGAAGGAATATTCATTAGGGATTTCAGCACGGAAGGAAGGCTTTCAATTTCTGATTGTTCTATGGGACTGTTTAGGATAAGCAAACGTAACATGGGGATGGGTAGAGAAGCGAGAAAGTACCTGAAAAAGTGGATGCAAGAGAAGAAACCACAGCGGATGAGATCTTGAGGAGATGCAACAATGAAATGTTAAACCCTATATTTACAAGAATAAAAAGAAGAGGTAGCAGTGGTGCACCATCACATCCTGTAATCAGAAAATCATTTTAGTATCCAAAACAAACATCACAATCGAAATGATAAATGAATGATAGCATTTGCAAGTCCAAGCTGGAAAATATCGTACAAAACTATTATATTCTCTTTTTCCACGAACGAACATTTTGATTTCAGAAAAAAAGAAAAAAGAAACATAAAGACGATTGAAACAAATAAAAGATGATGATTAACTTACCACTTAAAGTACCAAAATTTAGAAAACAGGCTGTGCCATCTCTAAGATAGCTTGGCAGTTGACTAAATGGAATGCCCCATAACTTCGACAAGAATGGTAGGAGAGCCAGTATGAAAACTGCCTGCAGTTGATATGAAAAAACTCCTTAAGCTTCAATTTACAGTAGAAGAACAGAAATTTGGGATCAAGAACAGATGAATCAAGCTGATGGTGTTGCCTACCTGGAAAGCAGATCCGAACGAATTTACAACAAATAAGTCGATCGTCCTGCCCTGTATACAGAAGCAATTCAGATAGAAATTTTACTCCAAGCATTCAGGATTGTCGCATCTATAGTCCTACTATATGGAAATATGCATAAATGAACAGAGGCAGCATGCATTCTTCAATGCCTATGATAATAAAAGTATCAATATGCAATACAACCAAACCCTTGTGGATCAGTTTTTTGTCTGATCTCCGGTAAAGATAGATAATAGATTTATGGATCAGTCTTCTTCTGTTAGATTCTAATACTAAGCATAGACAAACTTTTCTTTCTCTTTTTTAATTTTTTTTAAGAGAGCAAATCGGCTCAGATAATTGTTTGTTATTAAAAAGAGAAAAAAAGAAATACTGCATAATCTACCTTCAATTGTCGGGAAGCATCCAAGAAGATGATTTCCTACATAAAGATTTTTTATCGTTATAGAAACAATGTACACAATTTAGTGGGAAACCAACTTTTATTTAGCAACCAACTACCTTCAAGACAGTATCAGCTGCTTGGAATAAGAATGAAATTATCATTAAAATGCTCCAAAATATACCGGCTTCCTTCAAGCAATGTCCGGCATTGGAACCACTGCAGATGCAGACAGCAAAAAAAACTCTTGTTATGCAAACAATCACAAGCCAAACGCCCCCAAAAGGCAAGCTATATATGCTAATCAACACGTTCTTAACTCCTTAAAAGAAAATTTTGGTTTCTGTAATGCCGAATGAATGATCAGTGACACTGTAATAATGCAAGGTAGAAGGGATATTGATAAAAAAAACTAGGATAAATTATGTCTTCCAGAAAAGTTCCACATCAATTAAAGATCTTCAGTGCCAATAGGCTGCGAGATAAAACTTTTTTGATTAACTAGATATTATATTGAACAACATAGTTCCAATCATGAGTGCTACATGCGCAGTGTTTACTTATTTATTCACATACAGGGATGCTTTTTATTCAAGTTCACAATGAGCAACCAAGGCAATGTAGATAGTTTGAGCCTGAAGAAGTACTGACTGCTGATAACTTAAATTACCTCGCCACAGTAATAACTACACCAATGGTAACCAGAAAGCATCCAAAAAGTTGATTGGTTCTGTACCTCCGCCCAAGGAAAATAATTGACAGGAGAATTTGCCACACAAGAAAAGTCTGCAAACAAAATGGACCATGATAACTAGCTTTGTATTGCGCAGAAACCTTCACAAAGGGAAGGCCGTAAGAAAATATCTGTAATATTAGTAGCTACTAGATTTACTTGACCTCTATATTTAAAAGAATCTGCTCATCTATAGCATAGAACTTCTTTTTTGTCTAATAATCCGATCAAAAGAATGCATGTGCTCTATTCTTATGATAGCATGACTTAATTCAGCACGAGCAGTTTTTGAATGGATGAAATGCCAGCCCATGTTATTCCAAATTTGAAATTTAAGGTGATGCCGTGATACTAAGAAAACCTCTGATATCTCCCTTTTTTGTTTTTATGGTTATTTAGGATTCATGGTTACTTTAAAGTTATATTGAGGGTAGGCACAGGAATTCCATCAAGATTTGGATTATTTTGTCCGCTCAACATTCGTCAACTCTTGAAAGCATCTTCATTGCACTGTTTGTAGAGGTATTGTTCATAGAAGAAACCATCTTGTTGAAGCCTTAAATAATGGGATGCTCTATTCGCCATTATCTAACTCGTGATGAATGAGCATCAATCTAATGAAACATCATATCAATGTAGAAACCAGCTAATAGGCAAGAAAAATAATAAGATTAAAAAAAAAGTCGTTAAATTTGAAAATCATTGTCATCCACGTCTAGTCCTTTGTCAAACAATTTTGAAGATGGCGGGCCAACAAGAAGTTACAAGATGAGAAGACTGAAAAGAGAAATCATTGAGCATTAAATTCAAACAAAGTCTGAACATGGAAAAGGACCGAAAGATTTTTTGAAGCTCTGTAAAATTCTAAGATTGATTTGTAAAGAGTTCATAAAATAATACATAGCCAACAAATGTGATTCA
>JAOANK020000048.1:1027645-1039339 GCA_026257165.2 Telfairia occidentalis | reverse complement strand
CTTATTTCCTATTCTCCTTTTAGTATAAACAGTATAATTTCTCAATATTTGTGTTCTCGTGGTGCCTCATTTTAACCCCAATTTCACAACAGTTATACCTACTACATGCATCAAAATTTTCAATTATCTCGTTGTTATTTTGTCGAGCAAATCATATATTTTTTTTTATAAGTTATATCAAATCATTGTTTATTAGTCTGATCGACATGGTTAACAATAGAAAAATTTATAGTGCAATGACATTACGAAATTTTATTCATATTACCTCTACTCATTGTTTGCCTTAACAATATTACATGCCCATAAAATAAAATAATATATCAATTATTAACAACATAATTGGTTGGAATCAAAATAAAAAAAATTCACAAGAGGTAATTCAATTTTTGAAGAAGTTAAGAACTAAATTTGAATTAACATAATTTTCTTGGATGTAAGAATTATATGGTTGTTGTGGAAGCCTTACGAGCAAGAATAATGAAAGAGAGGAATCGATATAACACGAAGAAGCCAATCATAATCCCAACATTCATCCATCGGATGTCCACTTCGAGCCCTCTGCTCTTCAGCACATCGTCTCCGGTGAGCACGCAGAGCCCCCGCCGCCCTTGATCGGCCCACGAAAAACACTCCGATTTCTTATCCCAATACTCGTTCACCACCATCGCCTCCAAAGGGTACCGATACAGCGAGATGTAGTACATAAAAATCCAGAGTCTCGGAATGTTCTGTTTCGGAATGAAGTAGCCGGAGAAGAGGAAGAATCCGCCGAGCACGGTGCAGATTAAGGAGTTTCCGGTGATGAAATCGGGCGAGATGGCGCTGAGGAAGAGCACCAGCGAACTTGCCATCATCACGATGAGCCAAACCACGAAGGTGAAGAAGGCGAAGGCCTGGATGGAGGGATTGAGCCCTACGAGCCAGTAGATTGGCGCGGCGAAGAGGACGGCGACGGCGAGCAAGAATGGGAGGAAGACGATGGTGTTGGCTATGATATAAGAGGAGATTTTGTAGACTCCTCTTGAGGCTTCTTTCATCAGAACCCTTCTTTCCTGAAGGAAAATTGGGAGGGCTTCTACTGTGGAAGAGAGAAGGAAACTGAGACTGAAAGCGAAAAGCCCCAATCTCTCTGCAACTCCTCCTTCATCTCTTTTTACTTTCAGGTAAACGCTTCCAAGCCCAATTCCTCCAACAATGGCTTGCAATGTTCTACCTAGAAGTAGTTGCTTAGTTCTGTATATTAACTTCCAGAATCTTGAGCAAAGAAACATAATCTCTAGTAAATGTGAGGGAGAAAAAATCGATATCTGTTTGCTGGTGTTGTGATTTTGAACTCTGTCAATGGCTTCATCAGGCCAAAGTGGGGAGGAGAAGAGCAGGTTTTCTTCTTCTTCAACTTGGGAAATTGCAGGGTTTGAATCTTCTTTCAGTTTATCTATGATTTCCATGGCAAATTCTAGGGCATTTAGTTGAATTGGGATTTCAATTCCCATTTCACCAATCTTCTTTTCTAGTGATTTGAGGCTTCCAAAATGAACTGTCAAACCATGGGAGAGAATCAAGAAGTTGGAAATGTA
Source organism: Telfairia occidentalis (assembly GCA_026257165.2). Taxonomy (NCBI): domain Eukaryota; kingdom Viridiplantae; phylum Streptophyta; class Magnoliopsida; order Cucurbitales; family Cucurbitaceae; genus Telfairia; species Telfairia occidentalis. The sequence continues at coordinate 1,037,762 of JAOANK020000048.1, read as the reverse complement.
TTGGAGGATTCTGTAGCCTGGTTGATGGATTGAAAGAATTACAGTTCTTTGTTTCCTTGTTGCCATTGAAGAGAGAAGTTCAATAACTTGAAGAGCAGAAGTGCTGTCTAAGCCTGAAGTTGGCTCATCAAGAAGAAGAATTGGTGGGTCGTGAATCATTTCAACTCCAATTGAAACCCTTTTTCTTTCTCCTCCAGATATCCCTCTCTTCTCTTCATCTCCTACAAAACTGTCTGCAACATGAAACAGACCAAGCTCCTGCATTAATCTCTCTACTTTTTCCTCCCTCTCTTCTGAACCTAATTCTCTGAGCCTCAACGTGGCCATGAAGATCAAGGTTTCTCTTACGGTCAGAAGAGGCAGCAAATTGTCTTCTTGTGTCACAAACCCACACAACTTCCTCAACTGCTCAGGACTTTTCATCCATTGATCATTAATGGAGATTGCTTTGGGGTCAAAAGCCTTCTCTTTCACTCTCCCTGATAGAATCCTGAGCAGAGAAGATTTGCCAGTTCCACTTGGGCCAACAATGGCGAGAACTTGAGAACTTCTTGCCACAAATGAGACAGATTTGAGAACGTTAATGGGCTTTGGTTTTCGAATCAACTCGGAAAATGAAGTAGGTATGGATCTGTTTGGAAGAACAGAAAATGAGAGATTCCTGACGGAAAGTTTCTTGGTGGAAATGGAAGCATTGAGTGGTGGTGGGGAGTGGTGAAAGGAAGAGGAAGAAACGCTGCTGGTTTCCTCTGGCGAATTGGATGTTGAGAAGAGGGTGGTTGAGTCATCTGCAATACTTCCTTTTTGAAAGCAAACCGCCATTGTTGGGTGATGTGAAGCTCAAATTCTTGCGAAGATTTGCATGGCTGCAATTCTCACTGAGAGAGAAAAAGAAGAAGGCTTGAAGAAAACCAGAGCTTGAGATTATTAGTTGGACCAACCAAGCATGATTGCAGCACAAATTCATTCCATGTGATATTTAAATCTTTTGGTGATGAAGAAGTTGGTCTCGTTGGTGAGCAGAAATGTGCTGACTATTCTGGAAAGGAAAAACTTGTTTGGCAGTCTAGAAATTTTGTGGGATTATTTTGAATTCCAGGAAAATTGGCCTAAATTTTTTAACCTTGTTCGGAAGGCTGCTGCCTAGCAGTCCAAAGAACAATTTTTTGAGTGATCTGCACGAATGATCCGAGTTTTTTGGAGTGATCAAAAAGTTGATCTTGTGGACTCTTCCGGGAAGAAAAATTTTGTTTTGCAGTCGAAAAATTTTGTGGGATTATTTTGAATTCCAGCAAAATTGGCCTAAATTTTTTAACCTTGTTAGGAAATCTGCTGCCTAGCAGTCCAAAGAACGATTTTCGGAGTGATCTACACTAAGAAGGATCCACGTTTTTTTTTTCTTTGGGAGTTCAGAAAGATTTTCCGTTGATGGAAATAAATAAAGAATATATATGTATAATTTGTTAATAAATTAAATAAAATTGGATCTATGACATAATGATGCAAAATTTTTCACGTCACCTGTATTATCTAACAATATTCTAGAAAATATTTGTAGTTATCTACCTACGCTAATTTCCACTTTATTGGCCTAAAAGAAAGTTAATTTTTTCATTATAATTTTAAACATAATATTGGGTTTAAAATTTTAAAACAAAAAGCATATTCCATTAGGATTACTAAAATTGCATAAAATAATTTTATAATTATTTTATTATCATCTAGTAGTTTAATTCTTTTACTCTCTAATCTCAATCATGCATTGTCAAATCAAGTATAGGTTAAAGGCATATCTCTCACAAGAACCAGAAGAATTGAACTCAATTTATTTAGTTATGTGAAGTTGTAAGAAATATGAGAAGTGGCTTTATCAATAGACAATAGTTAGTGAACTTTTAGATGTACCAAACCAGCATCAACCATCAACAAATAAAATAAAAACGTTCTAATTCCACTTTAATAATTTTCTTTTATAAACAATACTTGACTACACATCGGTGGTATATAGGAAGATCCTTAGGTACAGATGCAACCGAACATAGATCAACTAGTTAAGACATACTTTCTTCAACCAAAAGATAATGGGTTCAAATAGTCATTCTCACCTGTTGTTGAACTTAAAAAAAAAAAATGTATTTGTTCTTCTTTTATAATAAATGTAAAGTTTTATAATATCCTATCTTCTTTTAGTTTGCATTTTTTCTTTCAAAGAATGTTTTTGTTGCATTTATCTCGCTCTCACGCAAGGGTACACAATTCAATAGCACTATCTATAGATATTTTGATTGCAAAAAAAAGAAAAAAAATGGAAATGAACCGATCAACACTTAATTTTTTTTAGTTCAACTATTGTGAGATGGAGATCTAATCAACGATCTTTGTAATAATGGTATATGTCTTATCCACACAATAATTTGGTGAGTCATGAATCAAATCATCTCCATAAAAGAAAAGAAACAAAATTGCAGATTGAACCCAATAAATCGTAGGTCCGATATTGCTAAAAATTCCACCCCACCCAGAATGAATTCACCCAACCAAACACATTGATAAAAATTGCAATTTGGGGATCCCACCAATTTTACAGGCAAACCAGATAGAGGGGAAAAAAACTCAACTTCAGGCTTAAACAGCACTCCTATTTTCATATTGAACTTCTCTCTTCAATGGATAAAAAAACACTTCTAATTCATTTTCAAAACAAATCCCACAATAAGAATTCTTTCTTTATTGATTATGAGATGAGATCTAATGTTTATACAAAGAATTCGACGACATCATTTACAGCTTTTCAGTCAGAGCTCCGAATCCATCGATAGAAAGGCAAATTGAATTTCAAACTGTACAGAAAGTCGAGGCTTATTCTACACATGAACTTGACATAAAATCACTTTCGGCCGAACCGAGCTAGATGCTCTAGATGTTTTGCTGCAGCTGCTTTATCAGCAGCTTCCCGTTTCAAGGCTCTTTTAGCTCTACGACCTGTTTTATCTTTGAATGCATCTTCATGTTTAGGTTCACGTGATGAGCTGGCTGCAGCAAACACTGGAACAATTGGCCTACTGACCGGTCGTGCTTCTTGTCGACCTGCACTCACGTATCCATTTCCTCCCCACCTTCTATTCCCGATACGAAGACTAGATGATGCTCCCAGGTAAGCTTCCTCAAGCTCTTCATCATCATCCTCATAAGGATAGTACTCTTCAAGGTCATCGTAGGTTTCTTCTTGATCTTTGACGATCAGAGGCTTATACCATGGAGCTCTCAAAAGCAAGCATACGCTCTCCTCAAACATATAGTCATGAATGCTGACAATTCGAGGCAATATATGGATCAAAAACTAAGAGTAATAATTTATAAAGATTCTAGGTCGCACAAAGTTCAAATACAATGTATCATATGATATATTCTTGAGGAATGATTTCACTAAAGAGACGAATAGACATACCTCCCATCAAGAGAACGATGCAGAATTAGGAAGTCAAATGGATGTTTACATTGTGGACAAGTCGGTCTCGGAGTGTATGAAGCCCATCGAAGAATGCAAGTCGCACTTCATGAAAATAAAATGATAAATAAGTAGAAGTAAATCCCACATATATGTACTATTATAAAAGGTCACTCTCAATCCTTAAACAGACAAGAAAGAGATTTCTAATACTCAAGTGGTTGGAAAACAATAGGCAAATCTATTAACAATTTGCCACTTAGATTTTAGTTGGTTTAATTGTTACTGATAAGTTTCACAGATGAAAGTGAAAAGTAGTGTTACCGACAAAAGCAGTAGGGGAAATGTACCCCAGAGCTAAGTATAAAAACATAAAAAACATACTACTACGACAGCCATGAAGAGCATAACGGCGTAACTTGGAGGTTCTGAAAGAGTAACTAGCTTACAACAAAGAATCATAGACATTCATATGGACATGGTGTCACATCATGTTCTAAACCTAAACCTTGTCCAAGATCCAAGGTGCTTCAGTAATTCTGTAATAAATTTAAAACATCCTAACTCTTCCATTAAATCCCAGTAACCCGAAGTACAATTAGAAACATTGCACCAAAGGCAATATGGATATAGTGAGATTTTCTCCTCTAAAGTTAAGCAAACTTCCAGAACGCAAGAACTTAAAACTCCGTCTCCAATACAAGAACCGCAATAAAAAGAATATATATGATAAAAGCGCATTAGAATAGCACCATCTATAGAACTTCAACATTTGACTGCAAAAAAAATTCGAACAGCATTTGCCTAATGTATTAAAGCAGACGAAAGTCGAGCTATAAAATGGATAATCACCAGTAGATAAAGACTGACCAATTAGCTAGAACACATACCAATAAGCGTGCTCGCAACCTCTCACTAAGGCAATTTCTTGAAGAGTTATCTTATTCAAGCAAATTGCACAAGCCCCATCATGACTCCCATGCCCCGTTCCTTGAATCTCGACCTTCTTTCCCATTTCCGACTGAATAAATAAAGGTCAAATACAGCACGTTGGCAAAATCCTTGAACACTATGTATAAGCAAATCTCGAAAATTTAAGAAAACGGGCTAAATCAATCAATGATCTCAGAGTTTGAATAGCCTCCTGATGAGGGAAAATCTTGAAAAATGAAAGAAAACAAGGCTATTAGAACTCAGACTTAACACAAAACTTAAAACGCAGAACTTCCTATTAGAACTCCCAACAAGAATCGGATACAAACATTTTTCACTTCAATATTTACGCCCCTCATTTTCTTGAATAGAGAAAGTGGTGAATCGAATTCGAGTAGATAAATTTCAAATTAAGGAGACGGAAGAAAAACCTGCTCGTTAATTTTTAAGACTTGGACGGCATCAGACAATTCGGCGCCTTCAATAGATGTTCCCGAAGAAGACATGTCAATAGACGATGGTTTCTCCACCGATCTCTCTCGCTCTATAAGTTAAATCACAAAGAACCCAAAGCTCTTCTTCAGCACAAATCAAATCTTGAAAAGCAAGAAGGCGATATGCCGAAGAATTATTCGAGAAGAATAGATGCTCAAGAATATTCTCGACTGGCGATCCAAAGAGTTCCGGGTTGAGAAAATCAGAACTTTGTGGAGTTGGTCCTTTATATGGAATCTAGGGTTACATTTTCTTAATTTCTTACCAATTACGTAATTTTTCATTTTCATTTTCTTCAATATAATTCCCTTTTTTTTTTAACCTAGGCTTTCTTTTTTCCCTCACATTCTTGAGGAAAACATACTAATCTCGTGAACTAGTTAAAATTACATGTTACCAATTTGAATATAACTCAACTGGTTAGACATATATTTTTCAACCAAGAAATCGTGAGTTTGAATCTCCACCTTATATGTTAACTAATTGTTAGGATGAAATGACCTAATTGAATTTTTTTTTACATTAAGGGTAAAATTGAAATTAAAAAAAAAATTAAAAACTATTCGATACATTAGTGACTATTTGATATATTTAACTAAAATTAAAGCCAAAAGGACATAGGTTGAGTTTTTAATCCTCACCTCCACTAATGTTAGGATTTTTGTTAAAAAATAATATATTTTAATAAAATAATAATAAAAAAAATGTAGTTTTAAAAGTATTTATAAATATAGGTGTGAAAATCATAGACATTGAATGTGAAATCGTGTATGTTGGCTGCGTTTTAGGGGTGAAAGGTTTAAAGAAACACACTTAAGAATGAGACAATTAGATGGAATTGGGACATTTGATATTCCTTAGAATCAGTTGCTCACTTGAAAAAACGATTTTTATGGAAATCGTAGAAATAAAAATTGAATAAAAAAATATTTGATTTTCATAGAAATCGTGTACAACGTCCTCGATTTTCAAGAAACTCGTGTATGATGTATGCGAGTTTAACACTTTATCCTATTTTTAAATTTTTCTTTACTCCATTATTTAAATTTTTATTTCAAAAACTACCCAAATATTGTTATTTTTTCTATAAAGAATGAACTAAAATTAAAGTACCAAATGAAAATATGAAATTTGTTTTTCATTTAAAATTTTATTAAATTTAAATAAACAAAATTAATATATAAATAAGTAAAAAATATATATAAATAAATAAAAAGGAGAGGGACAAAATGAGGAGAAACTCTTAAAGCTCATTTAATATCTAATACAGATGATTGTGAATATTTTTTTTAAACATAATCCATGTTCAAAAAAGTCTTTAAAAATTTATTAAAAAAAATAAAATTATAGTATCAAATTATTCATCAATATTTTTATTATTAACACTATTTCTTAAATGAGAACAAGGCTCTTAGATTTTTCCTTTTTCAATTTCACCAATTTAATTTAGTCATTTTTGTAATTTCCATACAATTTTCCCAAATTAGGTACCTTTGTTGGGTAACAAATGAGGCCCAAAGGCCCATACCATTTTTAAAATTTGGGCCCATAGGGTCCATCATTTTAATTGGCAATGAATGAGCCCACATCTATTCACCAGCCCATGAATTAGCTGCTGCCTTCGAACTGCCCAAACAGTCGGGTCGGGTTACCGTATATAACATTTTCAAGGCGGCAAGCACCTCAAGGTCTCACTTCGGTCTTCTTTTACGCTGTGTAACCACACCAGTAGCTGATTCACTATCTTTCCGATAATCGCCGATTTAGGGTTTCCGCCTTTCTTTTGTTTCAGTTTCTCTCTGTACAGTGAAAGAGATATTGTAAGAAGGATCCACAGTCTGGATTTTCAAGGTTTCTTCTATTTGGAGTTTCCGGCGGCAGCACGATGGTGGTGGAAGCGAACCCAGCCGAACAGAGCTCCGTGGAATCGACGATGGATGACGTCGAGGCTCTCGTTGATGTACAATCTTCAAACTCTTAGCTTATTAGAATCGTCTTTATCTTTACACCTCATGTTCTTATCAATTTCATTAAATTTCCAGTGGTGCTTCTAAACAAAATGCGCAATAAAAATTTAAGAAACCTTGAATTTTCTTTTAATCATCTGTTTACATGGCAATAAAAATCACTAGGTAATTGTACTCGAGAAACGCACATATGAAAAGAGTCTCTTCTTGTTCTTATCTCTTTCAGAACTTATGTTTCAATGAAGCTTTTGGTTTGAAGTATAACATGCAGACTTTTTAGGAACTTCGAATGTCGTCTAATCGACGGCAGTGAACCTAAAATAAACCATCTGCTGAATCAAATGTATTGGTAAAATATTTCATTCCCCAACTTCAAGTCATTGCATGGCCAATAAAATGAAGAACACTTTCATTGCACTGTTGGCTAAAGGAAATGTATGAACGGGTAGAATTTTGAAGAGACTATGAATTTTCAAATACTTCACGGATCATATGATTTTGGGTAATTAGTACATCATACTTAGAAAATTGATCAGAAACAGTTAGAACGGAGGGAAGAATGTTGGGGATAACTCGAAAAGTTCAGGTGTAGCTGGATCAAGATATTGGTGAGTGAAGGGTTCGGTAACAAAAAGTGTATTCTTTACATTGAATTTGTGATGACACTTGACAGGCTGCTAGATACAATGATATTGAAGATGTAATAAGTCTTGCTTCTACTGGCATTTCTCTGGATTCTAAGGATTCCGAGGGCCGAACTGGTACATTTTCTTCTGTGTATTCGACAATTTTTCATATTGTTTTCTTTGGTTACATATTGTTATGCATTGAATGAGTTAATCTCCGACTTATGTTCCTCCAGATTGTGTATTATTTAACATTTTAATGAAATCTTCTTTTACTGATTAAAAAAAAAAATTTAATTACATTGAACATAACTATACTTCACCAGGTATATTTAGTAATTCAATCTATAAATAAGAAATTCAGTTAGTTGAGATTCTCAGATTTGAACTTAATCAGGTTCATTTAACCCGTAAGAATATTATGCTAATTTCTTGGCTACTTCTCATGATTATGGAGTCTAATTGTAAATGTAATCAAATTAGCTTTTTTTAATTTTAACTCTGGTATTTAACATCGCTGGATATGTTTAATGTTTGATTGCAGCCCTACACATGGCTGCTGCCAATGGTCATCTTTCAATTGTAGAGTTCCTTATAAATAAAGGAGTGGTGAGATATCTACTTTTCCTTGTAATTTTTTCTGCTGCTTTTTTGGTTATCTATTTTTTCTATTGACTAATAATTGACATAGGCCCTTTCTGAAAAATAGTCTTCTTGCATCAGTGCTTCATGCATCTATGTTATCCTAAATGTTGGTGATGAACCTCATCATCATTCGCGTTGTTAATCTGCATGTTGAACTGTGAAGTGAATGAATTTAGACTGCTGCAATTCTTCACTGATTGATTTGATGTTACTTTATTTCTTAAAGGACTCAATCTATTCTCGTTTCGTTCATCAGGTCTGTTACATGTTGCAATTCATCTTGAGTACAACTCAGTTTGTTCACTTGTATGTTGAGGACCAACTTGTCTTACTGAATCACTTTGCCATTAATTTTCATCTTCTGTTTGATTAAAAGGCACAATTTTTCATTTTAAAGCCTTTCATTGGATTCAAACATATTTACCTATGCAGTCTTTACGCTGCCATTGTCTTTTTAACCTCTTAGGGTGTCAACAGGAAGTGAATCCTTTGAATACAGAGAAGAATACACCACTGCATTGGGCATGCCTAAATGGTCATATTGAGGTAATGCTCAAACAATTTTATTGATAGAAATCTAGGGCCTGTCTCATTCACACATTCCTTTAGGTGGTGAAGAAGTTGATCTTGGCAGGAGCAAATGTGAGCCTATTGAACAGGTATTTAATCATTGACTGGGATTTAATTCAAACATTGTAACAAGGGATTTTCATGGGTCGTAGAATTTCTTGAATATTATATTAAACCTGTGTTACAGCCATGAGAGAACTCCCATGGATGAAGCTCTGAGTCGAGGAAAAATGGATGTCATCAACACGATTAACACGGTAGTGGCACAAGTTGAGCTCGCTGGGATCAGCATTGCAAATGGTGAAACACAGTAAAGGAAATGAAAGTTTTTGATCTGTTTGCTTCATATATTGGTGGAGCAATTGTCAATTGTAAGAGAATCAGAGAGGCAAAAGAAAAAAAAAAGGGCGTTTTCTTTCATTTAGAGCATGTGAAAAACTTTCATTCCTACTCTCCCAACAGATTTTTATTATTTTTTAATCTTAATTATTTTACTAGTGAAAAATCAATTTCTTAAAATTTATACGAAAACATACATTCTGAAGCCTTATGGACAAAAACGTACTCTCAAACCAAACAAAACAAATTTTATTAGTTAAACAATATTCCTCTTAATTTGTTTTGGTGACGAGATGAAATTAAGAAAATCCGTAGTGAAGTTAAATCTGTACCCTTCATGATTCTTTAAACAATCATCTTCTAAACATTGTTTACTATTCGAAATGAAAAAGAAAAAATAGATAGAGAACAACGATAGTAGATAGACAATCAAAGCTGCAACGAAACATTTATCTAAAATTTTTAGATATTTCGCTTAATTTATCTAATATTTTATAGCATTTTGACTAATTGCATGTGATCCAATAGCAGACTAGAAGTTACAATAATAGACTGGGAGATATACAATAGTAATAAAATCTAGTAGATTCTCTTCTTTTTTTTTTCTTTTTTTTTAGTTCTAACATGTGGAGGTTGAGGAATTCGAACTCATAGCCTAACCAGTTGTACTATGCTTGGTTTGACATAAAATCTAGTAGACTAGAAGATATACAATAGTAGTAAAATCATTGCCAACCTAGCTATATAACCTACTTTATAGTTTTTGGTGTAGACTTTTTTTGCTCTTCCATCGGTTTAAAACCTGACAGAATGGAATGAATAAACAAAGGATTTTGGGAGAGGTAGGTGGGATTTATCAAATGGGGATGCGACATTTGGCAAATTTCAAAAATCAAGCTATCAGAAATCACACAACTAGCGAGAAAAAAGGTTCGAATGGAGGTAACAGAGTTTGATATTATAAATTCCGACAATAAGGTCATTCACCATAAATTTCTTACTACGTTCATTGAATAAAGAAAGTAGAGTTCTAGGGGGGAAAAAGTATAACACCTTCTATTGAGGTTGAAGTTGTCCAAGAAATCATCACGATG
>JAOANK020000048.1:992228-1011654 GCA_026257165.2 Telfairia occidentalis | reverse complement strand
AGTGTGACACAAGAAGAATAAATGAAGAATAAATAATTGAAGTATTATAGATTATGTGACATTGCGATCGATTCGGGGAACCATATTTCTTGTACAATAACTCTTCCTCTCTTACATGCGATGGTGGGTACTGGGTGGAGGGCATCAGAGAGAGAAGGCTTTTAACAGCCCGAAGATTTGGGAGTAGGAATCAGAAGATATTAGAATGTTAGGATTTTAGTAATAGTTAAGCAATAATCATGGATCTAATGAACACAATGTCACAAACTTACAGGGCCTCTATCAATAGAGATACTCTTAGTTTAAGTGCTTCATCCAATGCAGAATCTGTCATGCCTTACAGTATGATGATTTTCTTCTGAGTTCTATCTCTTCTGAGTTTTATTTAACTATTACATTAAACTTTCTTTGAGCATTTCACACCTATTTTTTTTTATGGATACCTCACAGATTCATACTATGTTGGAAATCCAATGCTTCCTCGTTCTCCAGACATATTGACAATGAAGAAACAAAGAGGTCTTGCCTCTGTAAGTGGACCTTAATTATGGCTTTCTCAAGATTTTATTTTATTTGATGTGGCCCTAATACTAAATTAGGACTTAAAATAAGATATTGAATTTGATGATTTATAAGCATGAAATAAATCTATTTTGAATTTAAAGGCTTCATCTTATGCTACTCTCTCATCTTCTTATTTTCTCCGATTCATCCCAAATTTTATTGGCCAATCTTGAGCCATGTACTGGAAGGATCTGAAAATATTGCTTTTATATGCTTTTATTTAAGCACAACAACAGTGCGATGTTTTTAAACCATAAATATATACATATGCAGGCATAACACACGTATGTATATTGGTAATCTTGCTGAATTAGGATCTTTCATTCATGCCTTCATAGGTAACAAAGTCAGGATGATTAGTTTTTGCTTCATCTGGGAGTGCAAAAAAGTTACCGTATTAGTGTTTTAAAGTTAGTCCCTTCCAAGATGAAAAAATCTGTTACCTGCCCATGGAAATTCCGTATTTAGTAATGAGTCTAGTCAATAATTGGAATAAAATCGAAAGTGCAAAGTTAGAAGAATCAAGGTTCATACACTTTGAGAAACTTGAGATCTGAAATAAGCTTTCTTAGAAGAAGAGAAGCACTTATTGTTTTAGCAGTCAGGGATGAAACACTATTATTTTAATGCTTTAGTAGGAGTCCTGAATCTCTACTCCAATAGGTTATATGTAAACTGTAATATGAGCTATACACTCGCAATAAATTTGTAAATCTTTTGTGATTATCGGTGATTGGATATCAAAGATATTATTTCTTCAAATAAAAAGATACAGAAGATAGTAGTTCTCCTAATCTTTCTCTTGCCACTCTCTTTGATTGCTCTGCAGAGGTATGAAGTGCATAGTTCAAATATGAGTTCTCAAGACTCATATATGGAGGAAGCAATCCCTACCAGCACTACATGTAAACCCGAGTCTCAGGACAAGAACTCTATCTACCAATTAAAGAAAAGTTCGAACTATTACAACAAAACCGATCCTTTTCCCCGCCAAAACTCTCCCTTGAATGTGTATGAGGAATCTGGTGGGTTAACATTTTCCAGTAGTAGTAAAAGGGATCATAGAATGATCTCTAGCTGTAATGTTCCTAGAAGTAGAGCTGATTCTGTTTCCAACAATCATGGCTCCTATACTTCAAAAGTTGCTAGTGAACAGACAGAGATGCAGTTGCATAACCCTGGTAGTGTTGGCTCGAAGAGTTTTTATAGAAGTGGCTATTTGGAATATAATTCTAAAAAGATGTCAAAGGTCTGTACTTCATACCTTTTTATTTTGTATTCTTGTATTATTTTTTCCCAACTACCCGCTTTGGATATATGCATCTTGAAATTTCTAATCCTTTTGTGCGGATATAGGAAATGTTCAATGGAGAAGAAAAGGCAGGCAATGACAGTAGTGATCCAGTCAGAGGGAAGATCCCACCAACAAATGAGTTGGCAGTGAGTTTAAGCGGTGTCGTGTTCTGCATAATGTTATAATGTTGTGGTATTGTGGTTCCTTGCTTATACTTGCCCTTCTTATTATCAAGGTTGCAAACCGATGTCCGTTGGATTTTCCTCGGCCCGACTATACTGTAAAAGCATCATCTTCTGAAAAACCACGGCGGAAAAATCAAACTAAAAGGTCAGTCCAAGTAACTGTTGCTAGTAGCACACAAATTATTGTGCATATTCATATGGAGGTTCTCATTTTTATATTGCATTCTCTGCAAATGGTTTTTATTTGCACCGTCCTTTTTACTGGCCCAATCCCAAATTTCTTGCTGGGCCATGCAATGTAGGGGAAAGAATCATCTTGATGATGATGGTTTGATCAATTTTGGTTGCATTTTTCTTTATTGGATAAGAAAGTTGTTCATTAATAAATGCAATAGAAGGTGAATACAAGGTATCCTCCTGCGAAAGTAGCTCTATAAAAAGGAGTTCCAGCTGGCAAAAGTCAAGAAAAGATCTCAGCGAAAGAAATTTGAAAGTGTACACCACAAAGAACTCAAAAGCTTAACAGATTCCCATATGTGATCTGATTTCTTTCTAGTCATACCTCCCATAGTGAGGCATCGCAAAATTCTTTGAAATCGTTTTTAGCCTTCCTCCTGAACGGATGCCCACACAAAATTGTTGAAAACGGTCATTTGCTTTCACCGGTAGGCTCCAAGGGACGCAAAAACATTGCAGTAACTTGGACCAGTGCCTTTAGTGTATGATGGTAGTGCAGAAACAGGCAATTGAGATCATCCGGATTTCTCTGCCAGGAGTAACACTGATTTCAAGGAGTTGGAGGCATAAGGATTTCTTCTTTGGATCCTTTTCAGTGTCTAAACCCCTCAAAACTAAAGTCCACACAGATAAATTAGACCATTAGGGACTTACCGTTTCAATTGAATTCGGTTTGGGAGTTTTGATTAATAAAAGACTTACAAGAGTGGCACCTAGATTTTCCTAAGCCTCAAGGCCCAAACAATTGAATCTCTTTGGAGAGTTGGGAAATTTTGGCTGCCAACCTTTTGCCTGTGACCCACTTTAAATTCTAGTTCGAAGTGTTATATATAGAGCTGGCAAACATATAGATCCACCTCAGATTGCTTTCTTGGTTCTGTTTTGATCGGGGCTACTGAGCAATGACTGCATGGATGTCAAAACTATAAACCTAATCAATGGAGAAAGAAATATAATAACAGCTGGTATTTATAGCCTTCTTGCCTTCACCTTCAATGTGGTTAAAATTGCTGTATGTATTTCCTGTTCTGTAACATGAGTGCTTTTCCTTGGAGATTTATTAACAACAGCACATTTCATGTAGATCCACAATGGAGATGCCGTACAGCTTCACTGTCGATGAGGGTGCAGATACTAGTTCATCGTTGGATTGAGGAACGGTAGACGTTTGGCGGGGTCTCGAGATTCAGAGTACATAATTTGGAATTATTGTAAATTGGGTAGCAATATTAGTGAGTTGCAGTAGTAAAACCGTAGGCAGATTCCGGCTGTCAGGCTCTCTTCCTCTCCCTCTTCTCTCTTGTGTATAAGTACAAAGCCTGCATTTTAAAACTGTCTTTTCCGAGGACCATGCTACAAGGTAAAGTCTATCTTCTCTCCTCTCCTTTTTGTTTCTGTGCGTCGATCTCCTATCGGGTTTCTAGTCATGTCGGTTTGTACTCCTGTAATTTTGTTTGATTGACAGAGAAGCATCGACAATGTATTATAACTGCATCAGCCATTTACGACTCGATGGTTTCATTTCAACGCACTGTTTGGAAGTCTCAAGAATAATATGCTAGATCTTACATTTTTAGCCTGTTCATTTGTTCACCAAATGGGGTACTCATCACATGTCATACCCAAATGTGCCTTTGTTAGTTTTCTTAGTATATTTGCTAACCTTATTATTTGATCTCATGATAACATATGTAGGAGACCAGAAGGACCCCATTCATTATGAAAAAAGCTCATTTATCTAGCAAGAATTTGCAGAAGGATTTATCAGCCACACATCTGTTTCTTTCTCTAAATTATGTTATGCTGTCTTTAAGTGGTTCTAGTGATCATGCTGTTCTGAAAGAATGCAAGCCAAACAGTGTCTGAATGCCTCAATCATCAAATTTGTTAGCACTTGGAACTATCCCATCTTGATCTCAATCTCAATCATTAAAATGTATGATGATTTCAATAGAATTGTTTTGTTGTGATTGTCCATCTCTACACGTGAATTTCACGTCAAACTTTGCCCAATTCTTGCATGTATTGTTGTTTTCAATCGGTCGAGAGATGTCTGTCTCGGGACGAAAACTTAATAACGTAAAAACGTCGCGAAGAAAACAAAAACTTGGCTCAGAGTTTGGTTAAAAAGAAAGTTGCAGAGATGAATGGTAGATGAATCTACAAAATGGCATAAAGGGCAGTGGCTTATTTTTTGCATCATGTGGGTGGGGGGTAGCTATTGGAGGGGCCTGCCTCAGCCTCTCAATTTGTTTGATAAGCACATTTCACACAAAAAGAAGAGTTCTCAGTTTACAAGAAAACTGAGGAATTATTGAAACATGAGATATAGAAATCAAAGCATTCAATGGATGGTGTCCATTGTTAGGGCTTCATTTACACCTCAAGATTTAGAATTTAAGAAAAAGTTGGAGATTAGGACCACTTGGGGGGGAAACAGCTACACTTGTGGCCTCCATCACTCTCACACCCTCACACCCCACTTTTCTAAAAAGTGTACCCACCCTCCACCTTCTTGTTCCTCTCATTCTTCATTCCTTGTAATCAAAACTTGCTATGACAAAACTCTCTCTCTCTCATTGCCTTTTTTCTAGCCATTATTTTTCTCTTTCTAACTTGCATGTTCTTCTCCGCTTCGTGTGCGCATACGTTGTCACGAGTGAAGTCTTTGAGTTTCAGTTTGGACTCTCGAATCTTTTGCTTTTCGATTTTGGTATGATTTTTTAGAATAGTGAAAAATATTATTTTGCCTATATAACAACATTTTCCCACATTTTTGTGGTGTTTGTTTACATAATAAAAAAAATATTGGAAATTATGAAAATACTTAAGAGCACACTAAAGGGGTTTTAAAGGGACCACTTAATTTACTCTTATTCCAAAAAGTTTTTATAAAAAAAATGTCACTTAAAAGTATTATTCTCAAAAGTCGTTCCAAACTTGAACATGCTAGTTTGTTAGTCCTACAGACTTATGAGTATGTAAATAAAATCTATTTATCTTATCTTACAAACTACAGATCTACCAATAAAATATGAATCACGTGGTTCAAACATTTGAAGCTCATTCTTATTCACAATACAAATATAAATAGAATAAAGTAAATTACGTGAATTCAAAATTATTTTCAACTTTAGATTAAACAAACCCAAATTTTTTTAATCCATTATCTAACGCCCCTCATGTGTTTAATTGATTTATTCGACTTGAGTATCTTTCTTGATCTAATAGAACTTGTAAATTGTGATTTCTTGTTGTTAATTTAATCATTCATTGCCTAAGTTCTTGATTTCTTCGATCGGTAGTTTTCAAAATGCCATCCCTTTGCTAATAACAAAGTTGACGTTAACATTTTATTAAATGGTTTCTTCCTTCAATTCTTATGTTTTATTTAATAGTATTAAATAATCTTATCTGTTATTATTTTTAAATTCAAAATTATTATTATTATTTTTTAAAAAAAGACATGCCACGTTTTCGATAGTCTTTTTATTTGAATATTGTTAATAGGTGGCAAATAAAGTTACTATATTTGTAAAATTGTTATTATAAAAATATATTTGCAATTATGACACTTTTTTTAATCTCTTCACTTTCTGTATTTTCATTTGTACCCTAAACTTCTCCCTCTTCTTCTTCCATGAATAAAATTAGTGAATCACCAAATTTACTATTTATTTACCACCAAGTTTTTCCTTACCACATCATGGTGCGGAGTTTGATCTTGCGATTATGCAATTTACCATTTATTTACTACCAAATTTTTATTTACTTTTCAAAAAAAAAAAATAGTAAATCACTCACTCATCATCAAGAGAGAGTTACTTATTTTATTATCAACATAATATATATATATATTCTTTTTTGAATTCAACATGTAGAGCTATGAATTTAAACCTTAGACTATTTGACCGAAAATATATGTCTTGACTAGTTAAACTATATTCAGCTATATATTTTAATTTCATTATATATTGAGTTTAGTCTGACACAATTATTTTATTATTTTTTTGTGCTGCTAATCTGTTATTATTTGAGCTGATTTTGCTAGTTTTGCGAGCGGTTTTATTCACATCATCTAATAGTTATATATTTACATTTAAAAATAAAAACAAAACATAATTAACAATGCTACAATTATATTGAGGTTTATTCAATACGAAAAAAAGAAAAGATATGAAAACGAAAACGAAAAGATAATATAAATATTAGTGGATTTGTGAGATGGAATTAAATTCGAGAAAAAAAAAAAGTAGAAGTGGTAAGTAGTGAGGTGTTTGAAAATTGGAATTGAAAAAATAGACGCCGTTGGTCGGGCGTGAATGGTACTGTGAAGTCCAACCGACGGAGAATGGGAGAAAATGGAAAGGGCAAAATGTCAACATCGAAATTTGACAAAATATCGTGGCCATTGTCACTTATCATATCAACTTTTCTTTTTCTTTCTTTCCAATTTCTACATTTTTTTTTATCCTTCTAACAAATAAAATTATAGTTTTTTTTAATTAATTAATTTATTTACTTTAACAACACATAAGAATGAAGAATTCAAACCTATGATCAGAGAGATATGCCTTTAATAACCAGTTAAGCTATGCTCGATTCAACAAATAAAACTATAGTCAGTTGCAACTGAATATATAGATGTAGTCATGTTTTTTTTCTTTTTCCTTTCGTGAACTCTACATTTTCTATACATATTTGGCTAAATTATGCCAAATATTGTTAGACTTTAGCTTTTGTTTCAAAAATATTTTTATCTTTTTAAAAGTTTTAGTTAATTCATATTATTTATCTTTTAAATTGTTTTAACTACGCCATTAAAAAATATGTTGTTAGAATGAGTGACAAAAAACGACGTGGTTGATAATATGTTAATAGTTGAAGACTTACATGGCTTTTAATGAACGAAAGGTCAACCACTCTATCGTTAACATATTTTATCAGTCATGTCATTTTTTTTTTCGATAATGGAAAATTTTTTTAAAGGTATTTTTTGTTGAACAATTTGAAAGATAAAATGGTATAATTGAAACTTTTAAAAAGATAAAGGTATTTTTGAAATAAATATCAAAAATTTAAAAGTATTTTGCTTAATTTAGCATATTTTTTTTAGATACATAATTCTTTGCTCTTAAAGTTTAATTTTGTTTGGCCCTTAAAATTAAAAATTTTTATTTTACTTTCTCAAGTTGTAACGAGTTCAAAAACATTTTTTTTAATGACAATATAAGTTATTTTTTTAAAACTTTTGAGAGCAAATTAAATGGGAGTAGACTTTAGAGACGGAACATTTTCAAATTTTATTTTGATATGTTAAAATAAATATTTTATTTTGTCCTTGAACTATCCTGAATTACCAGCAGTCTTTTGAGAACTAAAATATTACAATATTTTATGTTCATAAATTATGATATAATTTAATGATTAAATTTACCTTAATTTAATCAACTTTTTTTTTTTTTGAATTTAATGATGATTTATATTATATTTCCAATTCTAACATAATTTAATTGATGAGAGGATTAATAATTTTTTTTTTAAATATGGTAGATTTGAATTCTTAGCTTATATATTTGAATTGTAATAATATTAAAAAAGATTTTAAGAATTCAAAACTATAATATTTTAGTCAAGAAAATATGCGAATTGTGTGCTAGATTTGATTAGTGAATTACATTTAAAATGTTTTATTTTATACCTACCAGCTGGACCAATCTATAATTCAAATGGTTAAATGATAAATAACATTATTTTTATTTTATAAAAAAATAATAAAAAAGGGACATATCACAGATTTCTCATAGGAATTTGCAAAAGTCCCCATGAAAATGAATTTTGTAATTTTAATTCATTTTTCTTTTTATTCCCATTTGTTCCGTCCGATTGAGCTTGAACTCCCTCCGAACGAACGGAAAATTTTCTTTTTCTTTTTCTTTTTTTTTTAATACTTTTTTACAATTCATTCTGTTCGTCTGCACTACACTCTCTGTCATTCTCTCTCCTCGACTTTCCAGTCTCTCTCTTCCTCTCTGCAACTCTGAATCAGATCACAGTTCCCGGTTTTCTTTCACTTTCTTGCACTTTCACGGTCAGGTACTTCATCTCATACAGTCAGAGGCGTTGCTCGAACTTCTGCGGCCTATTCACGCGAATCTGTAGAGTTCCACCTCTGTTTTTTTTTTGGCCATTTTCGATTCTTAGACCTAGCTGTATTATTCTCCTGTCAAGTCATTGAAGCAGCCTGCTGCCTAATCCAATTCAGCTCAGTTAATCAAGAATTTGCAGCTTAAGTGCTTCAGAATCAGTGTAGTTTCAGAGCGGTGGCTGGATGAATCGGACTGGAGCTGTATAGTTGAGATGAGATGGATGATTTTAGTGTTGTAGATTGGAATTGGTCGTTGAATTTGAGTTTTAGGTGGAGAGTGAGCGGCTTCTCGCAAGAACTGGTCAATGGAAGCGCTTGGTTTTGAAAATGGGTGAGCTAAAGTTAAGTTTTCAGATTTGAGAGTTCAAGAGTGAGAAACCTTGATGTCGAGGATGGATAGGATGGCTTCAGATCTTAATAGGAATGGTCCGGTGGAAAGGGATATCGAGCAGGTGCTCTCATCCATTTTCTTTTGTTTCTCTTTCTTCTCTTTTGCTTCCTTGTACCACTCGAACGTATGTTGTCCTGATTTGCTCATTTATAATGCATTTATTGCCATGTTTCTCTCAAATCAGTGTAACAACCGTATAAATGAAGTAGTGGAATTTTTGTCAGTGTCGTTTTCCGCTGCCGTCCCCATCAGTTGCATCATCTAGTCTCGTTTTCATTGCAAACAAGTTCCGTTTTAACTACGATAGAGTCATCAGATGTTGAGTTGGAAGAATTTTGATGAATTTCTGGAGGCAAGTTTGATTTACTTAAGCGGGATAAGAAGCGTAAATTAATTAGTTGAAGGTAGTGGTGTGCTGAACATTGATGACTGTTTTCTGGAAAGCTACTCTTTCTCGTCCTAGTGACGCAATTTAGCATTCGTTAAAAATAATAGCGTTGGAAGATTTCATATGATCTGTTTTATGTGTGATTTTGAAACTTACTTAGACAAACCGAAGGATGCATTCCACACCTACTCTCGTTGATCTAAATCAACCAGGCAACCTTCTTATACAATAACAATAGTTGAAGATAAATGTAGTAAACTGTCACATCCCTTCTCAACACTGATGCCATTGATTTAAATTTAATTCATAGGATCAACATTAGTTTAGCTATTATTTTTTAATTTTCACGAGCAATCATTGCAAAGGAACCGAGATGTTCTTTTCTTTCCTGTGTTCATTTATTGATCCAAATAGTCAAGTAGATTCCAAAAACTAGTCGTTTTAGCCAATGATGTCAATTGGCAGCATGTTCGAGGCTTTTAATAAGTGCTATATGACATTTTAGACCGTGCAGAGGAAGGTGGAAGACATGATGAATACACAATTTATTTTATTTTCATTAATAATCTTGGAGGAGGTGTGAGGTTTGATCCATTTTAATGTCTCTATGTGGATGTCTATGACTAATTTATTGTTTTATTTATTTATGATTTCTTGGAAATATTTTTGTAAATCTTGGATACTAATCTTTTGTAACACTTTATTCAAGCAAGGAATTGTTTCTTATCCAAAAAAAAAAAATTATTGTTTTATTTATAATTATAATTTTTATGTTTTATTTTCAGTTTTGATTTTTAACAATAGCAGCATGACTATACAATTTCTTGTCTGGAATTTTGTAGCATCTACATTTCCACCACTAGATTGCTAAACGTCTGGAAGCCATTTAGATGGCCTCCACATGCATATCAAATGTAATACTTTTTGGTGTTTTACATATTTCAGTCCATTATTGCTTTAAAGAAGGGAGCTTATCTGCTAAAGTATGGAAGGAGGGGAAAGCCAAAATTTTGTCCTTTCCGGCTCTCCAATGTAAGTTTGGTTCTGTTTTAACCAATTTTTTGTTGCATTTGTTCAAAATTACATTATTGTATCAGTCATTATCGTCCTATGTATGATATTATCCTCTGATGGGATAACCTCAATTTTAACCCCATAACAGTGCATGAACATTGCTCGATGATTACGCCTAAAAGTATCTTGGTAATTGATTTAGCTAAAGTAGAGCAATTGGCTGCATAGCCATATTTACTTGGAGCTTGATCATTGGATAACCTATCTTTATAAAGAAAGGAATGTCCAGCTGGTTAACATGACATTCTCCCCCATAATGTGACGTGCTTAAGATCCTAATGTAATTGAGTCAATATTAAACTCTTGTCATAATCTTTTCTTTCATTTTGGTTGTTAATGGAGCTCCATACTATGGATCCTTTTCTTCTTGATCTTAGTTGCGTGGGGTAGTGTCACAAGAACTGAAAGTGATTGACAATGTTTTATGTTTTCAGGACGAGTCTGTTCTAATTTGGTTTTCGGGGAAAGAGGAGAAACATCTTAAGCTAAGCCATGTTTCTAGAATAATATCTGGGCAACGCACTGTAAGTATCATTTTCTAAAGATTAGGCCGCATCCACATTGATTTACATTCAACATGATCTTGTCATAATTATCAAGCAAAATTACAGTTTTTTGTATATTGCAGAGTCACAATTGAAAAGGTAGCTGCTTACATTGTTTATGGTTCTTTAGAACGTTAAGAATGTGATGGCTTAGAAATTTTAAGCTGCTTGCACGTCATCTATGTGGTTAAATCCTTTCCAGAAGCTGTTCATGTGTCGGTCTATAATCAAGAAAAAAATAATAGAAATCTTTAAGGAGAAGATATTTGTTGAACATTTTCTTTTGAAGGTCCTATGTAAAACTTGTTTTCATATTTCAATCCTTGTATAGGTTCATTAAACAGTGTCCTTGGAAGAACCACCTTGAGCACATAAGTTTAGTCCCTGTATGAATTTTTTCCTTTTTTTTTTCACATAAAAACAAAGTAATAATTGGTATTATGGCATTCTCTTTTACCTTATAGGTTTAAATTATTTGGGTCACTGAATTTTTACACTTAATTAGTTTTTGTCCTTATACTTTGATATTTTTTTGTTCAAGTCCTTGAACTTCAAACATAACACATTTTAGTTGTTGTTTTAAAATTTCTATATTGCATTGAAAGGAAAATTAGGCCATCTTTTCTAAACTTGATATCAAACATAAGTCTACATTGGTGCACTTAAGATTTCTGTTAAATTAACTATAGGAATTTAACAACACATGTTAAAATTCATTTTTTATGCAAAATATAATTGAACTTTTGAATGTATAAGAATCAAAATAGAATAAGTTAGAAAGTTCTGGAACAAATAGAAGATTTAAACCCATCTTATATTTTGAGTCTTATTTCAACCAAAAACATTAATGGGAATCAGTGACTATTTTACTCATGACTTTTGATGCATGTATGCTACCTACTGATCAAATCTGTTTCACAAAACTTGTCAGCCAATATTTCAGAGGTATCCACGGCCAGAGAAGGAATACCAATCATTTTCTCTAATATATAACGACAGATCATTAGATTTGGTATACTATTGTTTTAATTATCATTTCGTTTTTATTCTGTTTAAATCTATAATAATCTGGTTGTTTATTCTGCTTACTAGATTTGCAAGGATAAAGATGAAGCCGAGGTTTGGTTCAATGGTTTGAAAACATTAATTTCTCGTAGCCATCACCGTAAATGGAGAACAGAATCTAGGAGTGATGGAATGCAGTCTGAAGCAAATAGCCCTCGAACTTACACCAGAAGAAGTTCCCCTCTTAATTCACCGTTTGGTAGTAATGATAGCTTGCAAAAGGTAGTATATATCTGCCTTACCTCATCTATTATGCAAAGTATTGAGGTAACTAATGATTTTCCCCCTCAAAATTTAGGATGGTGATTTTCGACTTCACAGTCCATATGAAAGTCCTCCTAAAAATGGAATGGACAAAGCGTTATCAGATGTGATACTGTATGCTGTTCCCCCCAAGGGGTTCTTCCCTTCTGATTCTGCCAGTATATCAGTCAATTCTTTATCATCAGGTAGTTCGGACATGCATGGTCCCATGAAGGCAATGGCAATCGATGCTTTTAGAGTTAGTTTATCAAGTGCTGTCAGCTCATCCAGCCAAGGTTCAGGTCATGATGATGGTGATGCCTTGGGGGACGTTTTCATTTGGGGTGAAGGAACTGGGGATGGTCTTCTTGGTGGTGGAAGTCATAGAGTTGGGAGTTGTTTCAGTGTCAAAATGGATTCTTTGCTGCCCAAAGCCCTGGAATCTGCTGTAGTTCTGGATGTTCAGAACATTGCCTGTGGTGGACGCCATGCTGCCTTAGTGACCAAGCAAGGAGAAATTTTCACGTGGGGGGAGGAATCAGGAGGCAGGCTTGGGCATGGTGTCGATTCTGATGTCTTGCAACCAAAGCTTTTAGATGCCCTTGGTCATACAAATATTGAATTGGTATCTTGTGGTGAGTACCACACATGTGCTGTAACACTTTCTGGTGATTTGTACACATGGGGTGACGGAACTTACAATTTTGGTCTTCTTGGCCATGGGAATGAAGTAAGCCACTGGATCCCTAAAAAAATAAATGGACCATTGGAGGGCATACATGTCTCTTCTATCTCTTGTGGACCTTGGCACACCGCAGTTGTAACCTCTGCAGGGCAACTTTTTACCTTTGGTGATGGAACGTTTGGTGTTTTAGGCCATGGAGATCGCAACAGTGTCTCAATGCCTAGAGAAGTGGAATCTCTCAAGGGTCTACGCACTGTGCGGGCTGCTTGTGGTGTTTGGCATACTGCTGCCGTGGTTGAAGTTATGGTTGGAAGCTCAAGTTCCAGCAATTGCTCTTCAGGGAAGCTATTCACTTGGGGAGATGGGGATAAGGGTCGGCTAGGGCATGGTGACAAAGAGACTAAACTTGTGCCCACTTGTGTCGCAGCCCTTGTTGAACCTAATTTTTGTCGAGTTTCATGTGGGCACAGCCTGACTGTCGCCTTGACAACATCTGGCCATGTCTACACAATGGGAAGTCCTGTTTATGGCCAGTTAGGAAATCCTCATGCTGATGGGAAGGTTCCAGTTCGAGTTGAAGGAAAGCTTTCCAAAAGTTTTGTGGAAGAGATAGCTTGTGGTGCTTATCATGTTGCTGTTTTAACTTCAAGAACTGAAGTCTACACTTGGGGCAAGGGGGCAAATGGTCGTTTGGGTCATGGTGATACGGATGACAGAAATTCTCCAACGTTAGTAGAAGCTTTGAAAGACAAGCAAGTTAAAAGCATTGCATGTGGTACAAATTTTACTGCAGCGATCTGCCTTCATAAATGGGTTTCTGGTGTTGATCAGTCTATGTGTTCAGGCTGCCATTTACCATTTAACTTCAAAAGGAAGCGGCATAACTGTTATAACTGTGGACTTGTTTTCTGTCATTCTTGCAGCAGTAAGAAATGTCACAAGGCTTCTATGGCCCCAAATCCTAACAAACCTTATCGTGTATGTGATAACTGTTATAACAAACTACGGAAGGCAGTTGAAACTGATGCTTCTTCTCATTCTTCAGTGAGCCGAAGAAGAAGCATCAATCAAGGATCAACAGAATTTGTTGAGAAAGACGAGAAACCGGAATCTGTCAAATCTCGTGCCCAACTTGCTCGGTTTTCTTCCATGGAAGTGAAGCAAGGTGAAAGCCAATCTTCCAAGAAAAACAAAAAATTTGAATGTAATAGTAGCAGGGTATCGCCGGTTCCAAATGGAGGATCCCAGTGGGGAGCTATTTCTAAATCATTTAATCCAGTGTTTGGGTCGTCCAAAAAGTTCTTTTCAGCTTCGGTTCCTGGTTCTAGAATTGTGTCTAGAGCAACATCCCCAATATCAAGGCGAGCAAGTCCACCTCGTTCAACAACACCTACCCCAACTCTTGGAGGTCTTACCTCACCAAAGATTGCAGTAGATGATGCTAAAAGGACAAATGATAGTCTTAGCCAGGAGGTTGTTAAGTTAAAAGCTCAGGTACACAGCATCTGCTTTCCTCTAAGCTTCTTGAATAGAGCTGATCATATAATTTCTCATGATTTTTATTTTGGTGCTTCATTTAACGATATATGAAAGTTAACTAATCTTGAGAAGCTAAATTAATATTTTTCTTGGCAAAAAGGTGCCTTGTAACACAAATTTTTCCATAGAGGTATAGCCACTTCGAGGCTTGAAAGAAGCCCACGTTGTATTAGTTTAATTCCTATGATACAATAAATGATGATGTAGAAGAATCAAGGTGCCATTCCTAATTATTATTATTCTTTATGGTGGATTTACAAGCTATTTCGTTTGTTAAAATGTCCAATTTACCAAATTGGTTTCCACATCAGAAAAAACTACGGTATAAAGTATAAAAAGC
This sequence comes from Telfairia occidentalis, assembly GCA_026257165.2. NCBI lineage: Eukaryota > Viridiplantae > Streptophyta > Magnoliopsida > Cucurbitales > Cucurbitaceae > Telfairia > Telfairia occidentalis. The sequence continues at coordinate 996,956 of JAOANK020000048.1, read as the reverse complement.
AGTATTCAGAGGTAAACAAGTAATGTTTTATTTATTTAATTATCGTTTTCCCTCCAAATTGTTGCAGGCTATCATTTTTTCAAATACAAATAAATGAATTTATAAAAAAAATTAATGGTTGGAAAGAAACCATAGCTTAACAAATTTCTTGGATCCTCTTGGCACTCTCTCGAGAGTTTGTTTGTTTGTTTTTTTTTAATTAATTCCGAATGAAATTCTCCTTTTGAAGTTCCTTAGTGGGTGCCTGGGTGGAAATCTCATTTCACCCCTTTTTTCCCTCGTTCGAAATGGTTTATAGAAAATGTTGATTCTACAACCTTTTCCTTGGGAAAAGGAACCGTTGTACTAAACTTCTTCAAGGTTCTTTGATTTAGTTTCAGATTGCTTTTCTACATCGTCCCTTTTTCTTTATTGTACGGAAACCATAGTTTACTTAGCAGTCCTGAAATGCATCAGGCCTTACCGATTGTTTTTCCCTCAGGTTGATAATCTTACCCGTAAAGCCCAACTTCAAGAAGTTGAGTTGGAAAGAACGACCAAACAGTTGAAGGAAGCACTATCATTTGCAGCAGGAGAAGCGACAAAGTGCAATGCAGCAAAGGAAGTAATCAAGTCGCTTACTGCCCAGGTAAGATGTATTGTTGTATGTGATGGTATGCTGGTGGAGTTATATATGCTTGTCTATTGTCTGTTATTATTTCTGTTTCTTACCTGCAATAGGACATCTTGCATGCCATTTACTTGAGTTCCCTTACATTAGTATGAGTGCCTTCATAAAAAAAATTAGGTTAAAATACTATTTTGGTCCTTATACTTTGGTGATTATTCTATTTTAGTCTCCAATCTCATCGGTGAAAATGTCTAAATTTAGTCTATGTACTTTTAATAACCAGTCCATACCGTAAGTTTAGGATAGTTTGGAGTTAAAATCAGCTGATGAGACCAAAAAATTAATCTCTCTCCCCCCTCCCCTTCTTCTTTTAACTTACTCTCTCCAAATTTTTTCGATTAGACATCAACGGGTATAGTAGGGGAGAGAGAGCTGGAGGAGAGAAAAAAATGTTATTTTTGCCATGTCAGCTGATACTAACATCAAACTAACTCCCTGTCTAACTAGGGACTGTTTTTTTGAGATTTATTAAAAGGACATGGACTAAAAAAAATAAAACAACCACTAGGTATAGATTGAATTTGGCCATGTTTAATATATAGGAACTAAAATAGAACAACTACTAAAGTACAAGGACCAAAATAGTATTATAACCAGTAAATTACAGAGAGTAAATTACAAATTATGGCTACCTATTTCTGTTCCTTTTGTAATCGATGATCAGAATACTGTCAGGCTGAAATCTCCCCATTTAATATACCCAAAATACAACGTCCTCTTCAGTTCTCAGAATTTGAAACTGGGAACTATTATCTAGCTTTATAACTTCGACGGTGAAGAATTCTGAGTGATAATAGTTACCCTGGATGGAGGTGACCATAAGGTAACGTGTTTTGAACACACACAGCCACTTGCACGAATCTCAAATTCCACGGACGAATTAATCAAGTACACTATGTCCTAACCTATTGCCGTTACGGTTTGTCTAGGCATTTTACCTTGGTGAAGAGAAGAATAATTTTGTACTCGGTAGTTCAAATAACTAAAGCTAGTAAGTCAAGCTAATTTATTTATATTATTGATTATAAGCACAGACTAAGGATTTAAAAATAAATTTGATGCCAACCTGAGCAAAGCTTAAGTGGATAAATCACATGTTCCTGACCAAAAAGTTGTGGGTACGAATCCTCACCCCCACATGATATCTTTTTGGCTAGCCATCTGATGGTAGCTTAAGTAGCTGCTGTTCCTGGTTGAGATCCAAGTTAAACGATATTGTCTCTTACTTTCTGTTAGCACTCCGTTCAGGTGCCAAATTTTCAAATTTTCTCAGTACATAGATTAACGACATTGACTTATTTTTACTATTATCTTTTTTACTTAAAGGAGCAAATATCTTTTTCTTGTGTTTTTATTAGTTGAAGGAAATGGCAGAAAGACTTCCAGTTGGAGCAGCTCGCAACATCAAATCACCTTCTGTTGCCTCCTTGGGCTCCAGTCCTCCCTTCAATGATGTGGTTGCTCCATCAATTGACCGATCTAATGGTCAAACGATGTCTCTAGAAGCCGACATTATAGAATCGAACAGTCACTTGCTGTCTAATGGGTCTAGCACTGCAAGTAATCGTAGTTCAGGCCATAACAGACAAGGCAATTCTGATTCAACGACTAGAAATGGTAACAAGGTCAAAGAAACTGATTCTCGTCATGATGCTGAATGGGTTGAGCAAGATGAGCCTGGTGTATATATCACGTTTACCTCTCTTCAGGGTGGTGCCAAAGATCTCAAGCGAGTGCGTTTCAGGTATAATTCTTCAGCCTCGTTGACTTGATCCTTGTAAATGAGTTGATCTGAAGCTAGTAGTTTATATGACTATCTTATCAGACTATCAAAAAGAAGGCACATGCCTTTGCTCCCATCCGGATTCTCTTTTTTGCAGAACAGCTGCCTGTTAATCTATCCTCTTGTTTGGGTGGCTAGGTTGTCTGGCTTGGTAATAACTTAGTGAAGTACAAATAAATTTGTAATGCTTGAGAGCAAGTTGTCTCATTACGTATTTGAGGCAATCAAACCATCTAAGAAGGATAGGCAATAATAAAATCAACGACCATTGCAATAACTCATTAATAGGAAATTTCATTCATGGCGTTAAATAGGAAAAGTCAATGAAGTTCATTGGCTATATTAATTAGTAACTATTAACTTCAAACTTTAACGTTTTCCCGTCATTATTGAGGATCAGAAGTTTGTGAGATCAGAACAATCTGGATCGAGCATTTATTCTTGTTGTTTAATGTTGTTGAATTTTGCGAAGCATGTTGTGTGGAGATGATGAGTCTCGTGGTGTCCCATCTATCCAATCTCACATATGGTCTACCATATTTAGATTGTGCTTAGTTTATAACCAATCACTTTTTTGGTTGCAGTCGAAAACGGTTTACTGAGAAGCAAGCAGAACAGTGGTGGGCGGAGAACCGAGCAAGAGTCTATGATCAATATAACGTGCGTATGATCGATAAGTCCAGTGTGGGTGTCGGTAGTGAGGACATGGCTCGCTGACGTGGAAAAGGGTCAGTCCAATCCAATTGATTGTAAATGAACAGGATGTTTACAGGCTCACACCTTATATTACTGGTAAGTGATAATATGATCAATTCGTTTGGTTTTATTCATCCCTAGGGATAGAAAAGAAAAGGCAATATATGGTATTGAGTTAGAGGGATAACTAGAGGGGTTTGTGTTTTTAATTGTTCCCCTGTTTTCACCTTCATTTTCTTGTTTGTTTCTCTGCCCTATTTTCTCTTTTTGGGGGCCCCTCAATTTTTCCCCTATATATGTGGCCATGTGGGGGATTGAGTGTGAGAAATGTAAATTTTTAGTAACGCTGCTGGCTGTTGTTCATATCAGCTGCAATGTAAATCCGATAAGCAAATGCATCTGCATATTTTTGTACTTATAATCCGTTCAGAGTTTAGTTTATAATTCCATTTTTCCCATTTAAAGAGCAGCTCTAATTTTCATTCTTTGAGTTACTTTTGCTCTCTCGGATGCGGTGCATTCGGTGGCATGATGCTCGAGTCCCTCGAACATGTTGCTTGTGTATAAATAAAGAGAGTTTTGACTACTTACCTTGCATTATTGTTTGATCATAGTGTGCTAAAATTTTTACCCTCTGCCTGAAAAGAAACCAACTCTTCTCCATTAGATTTGCAGACGTTTTTCATGAATATTCAGATTTTCCTACTTTGATGGGTGTAATTTGATCAGTAAATAAGTTTGGCTGACTTTAGGACTTAATTTCGTTGTTGGGATTTCCAATTCTTCTCAAGATTCTAAAGGTTACATAACTTAGTAGGTAGTGATTATTACAATAAAACTTTTTACTTGATGAGACACAAAAAGTTAAGTTGTCTAAATAAAAAAAATTTCAATATGTGCTTTAGTGCATGGATAGTAATATTTTTTTTAGAAAACAAAAAAGAGATAATAATAAAAGTATACTTGTTAATCAATTATTATAGATCGATTTAATAGTATAAATTAATTCGAGAAACTAAGCAACATATCATTGTCTAATTGTTGATAAGATGCATCATTTTTCATATGTGGTGAGAAATCTTAGACAAAAAGTTCTTTATTGTTTATTAGAACTTCATCCGAATATGTTCCTATTTTTTATACCTTTAATTAAAATTTCAAATTTTAAGATAAAAAGTTTTTTTTATCTCCTATAATTTTTTTATAAAAAATATTACATTGAACTGAAAATTAATTCATGTGGGACGGTGGGATTCGAACCTTTCACCTTGTAACGAGTAACTTATCTGAATACTACTAGAATAAAGGGCTTTAAAATTTTCAAATAAAAAGAAAATAATTAAATGTTTTGTATGATGAGTGAGTTTGTTTGTTTATTCATGCTGCACGTCAATCGAAAAGAGTTTTAAATACAACATATTCTTCTTCTTCTTGGCGATTCAGCGTACGGTTTACTTAAGAGAATAAGAAAGCATTTTAAGAGTTCAGAAAATGAAATAAATATTTTAACCAAAATGAAACAGAAGTAAAAGGTGACGAATTCATTTTCCTCTTATTTCTTCTTTATTTTGATTCAAGT
>JAOANK020000048.1:976059-987579 GCA_026257165.2 Telfairia occidentalis | reverse complement strand
TTTTAGAGTTTCTTTCCCTATAGTTCTTCAAGTGTGTGCTATAGTTGTAACTGATACAATTTGTTCCATCCGAAGTGTAATACGTTGGCTAAGGATTCTAGAACTAACTATTTGTTTTTGTCTAGGTGCTGTTTATGGGACTTATGAAGCCATTAGGTTTAAGGTATTCTTCTCTGATCCAAATCTGTAAAATGGAATTCAACCACGTCTCTCTATGATTTTGCTAAGATTATCATTCTCATCAATTTATTATAAATAGTTACTTTTTCCATTTCTTTTTGTTTACAATTAATTAATGTCTTATTTATATATGCTTGTATCTACTGCCTTATTAGGAAGTATGGACATAGGAGAACCAAGATTACTACATGTTTGTCCTTTTTTAAAAACGAAGTTTATGATCTTCTTCCATACTCTCTTCATTCGTTAATCAGAGGAACCCATAGATTATAGGGAATCGGTTATTATTTGTGAATTGCTACAGTTTTTCTGCAGACTCAAGATTATGGCTTTGGCTTGATTCAGCCTGAAAATGTCTATTGCATGTCTTAAGTTTCTGCCCTAACCCAAAGAATTACCATGTCCAAGTATGTTAGGATTACTTCTTTTTTGTATAATACAGTTCCTGGTAATCATAGATTGTAATTAAATTTTGTATGGTTCGTTTGGGGACGTGAACGAATTATGTTTTCATGAACTATCAATTAAACCTGCGTTTATTTGTGCAGGTGCCAGGACTTCTGAAAATCAGGTATATTGGACAAACAACACTTGGAAGTGCTGCCATATTTGGTCTTTTCTTGGGTGCAGGGAGTTTGATACATTGTGGAAAGTCATACTGAATGACATGCTTCTGTATTTGGATCAATAAAATTGATTGTTTTTAGATTTTTTTGCTTTTCAACATGAAATTAGTGCAGCCAGTCCTTTGTTTTTTTTATAAAAAAGCTTCCATGTGTGTTAAAGGACCAAAGTGATCAATTTGATTGTGAATGGCTTTACCCCGGGATGTGGGTTTTCTATGCCTTTCTGGTGGCTACATATGAAGAAGTATTTCCTAAAGAAATTCTAAAAGATATATAATATTTTTTAAAGCACCATTAATATTGGATTCATATGTATTTTTATTTACAAATATTCCCTTTCAAGAACACTCCTGAACACACTATAAAGAATCTCCTCTGGTAGAGTTTATGGACTATGGGAGTTTATTTGCAAGGATGACCTCGACCTCGACCTCTGGATATGTGCTTTTGAAAAATGTGTTTTCAAGTGAAAACACTATCACTTTTTTTAGAAGAAACATTAAGTGCTTTTTATCATTTTAAAAGTCATCTTGAATTCATTTCATCGCTTGCATTTAATCACAAAGCTCGCAATGGTATGTCTGCCCTCTATAACTCTAATTGTGATTGTCTATTGTAGTTAAGATAATACTTATAATAGTTTAAAAAAAGTAGGTTAAAGTGAATATTAAAAATCTTGTACTTTTTCCAGGAAAAAAAGGGTTAGTTATTATAAAGAGTCAAAATTGATGGGGAAAAGAATATAATTTTGTTGAATCAAAATGATTGAGTTGCTGGGAGGTTAAAAATTGTATATGCGACTCCACTGGGGATCGAACCCAGAATCTCTGGTTCCGTAGACCAGCGCCTTATCCATTGGGCCATGGAGTCACTGTTGCTAAGATGTCCACTAATAATAAATATATTCAAATATTTTAGTTTTACTTGCAACAAAAATAAAATAAATTTGAAAAAGAAAAAAAAACCTTACCCATTTAATAATTTTAAGTTATAATCACATGAATTCTTGAAATAGAAAATGTGACTAAAATAAGAGTTAAAAACTGGGTAGGTAAAATATAAATTACCTTACTTTAAGGTCAAAGACTCAATCCCTACATTGTATTTATTGAACACAAAAAAGGAAAAAAAAAAAAAAGGCTTTAATACTAAAGATGTGACAAAAGGAATTGAAACCAAAGGAGCAAAGTATCCCATAACGGTTGTGCTGCCAAAATAACATTTGTCTACTTGAATTCGGCTCCATATTATTACTGTTTGAATGAAAACAGTTTCAACCTGTCAAAATAAACATCATAGTAGCTCTAAAATATTGTCATTTCATTTTCTATTAAAAACAAAAGCTTGGGGAGTTGATTCTTTAGGCAAATTGGAATTTTAGTTGAAAGTGTTCATAGTAGATTTCTGAAGTTTCTCAATACATAGCCAACCAAACATTCATTCTCTAATGAATGCCTCAAGGAGTGAAAGTAGACGACAAATATTACAATACAGTTCTTTCTTTACAGAGCAGATGAAAGCAAATGCATGAGAACGAATTTCGGGTTCGACAGAAATCAAATCCGAGAAGGAATGAGAGGGATGTTGTTCTGTAAATATGCAGAAGCTGCTCCAACACCACTTCCAAGCTTAACTGGATACCCAACATCCTTCAATATCATCTCCACACCAGCAAGGCAACCCAACAGTTGCAACTGAAAAACACGACCGATCGACGTATTAGCGGATAAAATCAAACAGTTACATTGTGGGAATTCATATGTTAAAAGCTGCTACGGTTTCTCAAAATTGTAGTGAGTGAATGTTTTTGCTTATTCAAACTAGAAAAAAAAAAGCAGAAGGGAACTCTAGGGGAAACTTTAGATCACATTTTGTTGGTATATCTCTTGTTTGAGCTAAAAAATGAATGATACAAATATATAGAAACAAGTTCCCATTTCACTTGTTCTTTCTTAAAATGATGAAAAAAAACCTAATAAAAGTCTCTTTATGACATGTTCTTTCTTCAAGTTGAATTTTCTAACATAAACTTTGTATATAAAATTATTTTAGTCCTAACTGTTAACAGAAAATTGACATAGAAACATCTTCATCTATAGATATCTAAATGAACAATGTTTGAACTCATATGTAGCAAATGAGGTGGTTGGTTTTAAAAGAGATCCTTATTCATTATAAGAAATAAAATAATTTTTCTGTGACAAGTTTAAGAACTATAACCAAACATTTGAAAATCGAGAGAGAAACAAAATCTTTGAAAGTTTAGAAACCATAACAAAACAACTCTTCTGAATATAGGTCAGAGTATTGAAGATCAACTTCACCTCATTTAGGTTCCCCAGGTGCCCAATTCTGAAAACTTTACCAGCAACTTTGTTCAGGCCCAGACCTAAACTCAAATTGTATCTCTTCCAAGCCCTTCTAACAATTTCTGAACTGTCAATGTATGGAGGAACAAGCACAGCAGTCACAGTGTTACTGTACCATTCCTCCTTCTGTGTGCAGTTCTTCAAACCCCATGCCTCCACAGCAAGCCTGAATGCATTTGGGACTGTTAGTGTAAGTTAAGAACTAAAACCGAAAAGCCCGAAACATGGAGTTTTAAACTTCTAACTTCACAAGTCTTTCATCACCAAACTTGAAAGACCTGATGATATTTTGCAGGATTTACTTTTAGTAGAATGTAGCACTATTTGTTTTTTGTTGCAGGCAGCTGGAACAAAAAGTATGCATAAATCTACCTTGTTGCTTGGCCCAAACGGCCATGCCTCGCAATCACATTTTCAAGGCCTTCCTCAAATATCAGATCCAAAGCTGCTCTAAGCCCATACAAGAGTTGGATGGAAGGAGTGTAAGGCCAGTATGTTCCCAAGTTGTAGAACTTGAGGTAGTCTTTCCAGTCAAAGAAAACTCTGAGTGATTTTGCTGTTTTAGATGCCTCAAGTGCTCGGGGGCTGGCGCATACAATACCGATCCCAGTTGGAAGAGAAAGAGCCTTTTGAGACCCAGTTAAAGCCACATCTATCCCCCATTCATCCATACGAAAATCAAGCGCACATATAGAAGACACTCCGTCTACCATGAGAAGGGCCGGATGCTTGTATTCATCTGAGAATTCGATATAAATGTTAAGAAAATGCAAATAGAAAAACTAGACAATAGGAACTCCTAGGAAAATTACAACTAAACAATCACACAGGGCTAAAACTCGACCTCTGTCAACAACAATGCTGCAAAAACGCTAAGTTGAAAGAAAGGTTTTGGCTAATCTCATTACAGATTGTTTAATGAGGAAACTCATAATATGTAAAAAAATATAATCCTGTTAGATGCTTACCCAGTATTCTTCTCACTAGAGACAAATCGTTAGTCACACCAGTTGCTGTCTCATTATGAACAATGCAAACTGCCTTTATAGTATGTTCAGTATCAGCTGCAAGTTTTGAGGCCAAAACATCAAGCTTAGCACCTTCACCCCAATCACTTTCAATCACATCGACATTGAACTTTAGGCGCTGTTGCTGATCAATCCAGAGCAAACTGAATTGACCAATGAGAAATGACACGATCCGATCTCCAGGAGACAATGTGTTTGTGAGTGCACTCTCCCATGCACCAGTACCTAAGCCATAAGCAATAACGTTACTCAGTCTAAAATAGTAATTGAGAGAAATGAGGTTAATTTTCGAAAGATTTCTTTAGATCATAACCTCATAAACAACATAATGCACCAAATTTTCAGTAACATTCATCTCAAACTTTTATCTAATGACTCCAACCAGTACACCTCTGAAGTTAAGGATGAGTTTAGCATGACTTTGAAAAAGTGAAAAGAAAGTTTAGGCCATGGAAACATACTAATATGCATGAAAGTTTTATTCATTTAGCCAAACCACCCCATCAAGAATATGGTACCTGTGGTAGGGATCAAAAATGGAGTGCCTGAAGTGGTTTTGAATATCTTTTTAACATCCTCAAGCAGAGTCTTAGTCAGTGCTGGAATGGCTGGAGATCGATAATCCTCATTGTTCCTGTTCATTGCCCGAAGGACCGGTTCAGGGATATTAACTGGCCCCGGGACAAAAAGGTGGTTCCTTCCAGGTCCATAAACATAGTCCATCTTTCCCTTTTCAAAATTTCAAAGTTTAATAGGTTGCTAAGCTCAATTTTCTTGTGTCAACAAGCCTCAGCTGCGACCAAAAAAAGGAAAAAGAAAAAAGAAAACAATGATTACTCATTCTTAGTTTTAACCTGAAGCAACTTTGTCTCCATAAATTCATGGTTTCAGTCTATTCTTTGTCTCCATAAATTCATGGTTTCAGTCTATCCTAATAATGGGATAAAACTACTTTCAAGTTTTCTACAAATGAAAAAAAGGCTAGGAATAAAAGGGTCTCTCATGGCTTCTTGCTTTCATATCAAGATCGCAATTCAACAGATAACAGCAGAACCTTAATTACCCACCCAACTAGTTTTCGTTTCTTGCTTTGTACAATCACTGATTCAAGATTATCCTTGTGTTCTATCCACTGAGGAAGAAAGCAGAGTGATCATAATTTTTTAAAACTTTTCATAGTTTCTCATGCAGTCTGAAATAATCTAATTATTTAACAAATAACTTTCAGCCTATTGTCCACAAATAACAAAGATATTAAAGATTATTTTATAAAGCTGTGAAAAGATATAGTTAGGACAGGATGTTCTTAAAACTATTGTTCACAAGTCCATAATCTTCAAACAAGAAACATCATATCACCCATGAGGAGAAAAACCATTTTTATCAAAGACTGTTATCCAAAATTAATTCTGAAGAACAAAGGACACTGTATAAACTTAGATAGTACAACTTTTCAAAATAAGAAACTTACATGAACTAAAATTGTTGAAACCTAAACTCAAAATACAAAGATAGAAAGTTTGTTTTCAAGTTTCCCACATCACAAAATTCAAAGGGGATGATGGTCAATCCAAACTCAATTTAACAGAGCATTCAGTTCTTGTACTGAAGCTTCCAGAAGTGTCAAATTTGCATGCACTTTTCAAGAGGGGAAAAATAAGAGTTAAAGACATAATAAAATCATAGCACATAGAAAGAGAGAGAACAAAGGGAAGGTTTCATGTTGAAATTACCAGAACTGAGGAGGAGGAGGAAGTTGGGGAGAAATAAGTCTGGAAACCATGAAAAAAAGAATTTGATGTTTATAGGAGTGAGCGCGGGAGAGCCAACCAAAACAAAAGGGCCCCATTTTACTTGCACTTAGGCAGATAAGAACTCATAGGCCTCCATCTTGCGGCTACGCTTTGAAGACGTGGAAATATTTTCCATTTTTTTTTTCTCTTTTATCAATTTTCTTATATTCATATATGCTCTTCGTTAATGTAATTGTTGACATAGAATCTTAGCTCAATTGAGACTTTGAATTTTTACCTCATCTCCTTTTTTGAGCTCAAAACAATATGCTTTTTAATGCAATTGTTCTCTTAAATCATATCGTCAAATTAAGTCCATCTAACACGTCAAAATAGTGAAGTATAGTTTAGACTAGAACTCCTTTTTAAATTTCTACTTGAAATGTTGGTTCGATAAAGATGTTGAAATCAAATTGATAGAGAATTTTGCATGTATCTCCAATGTGTTTTTTGGTCTAATTAATTGTATTCAATCATATAGAGAAAGGGCAGGCAATATAGAAAGAGCGAAAAATAAGAGGAAACTTGAAGAGTAAATTCCAAATATTGGATTTTTTTTGTTGTTATGCCGTATGGTTTTGGACCGTTAGAAGTTTGAGGCAGACAAAGAAAATTGTAGAGATAAAGGGATAACGGTTTGTCGACCACAACTTCATTCAAGAACACAGTCCACACAGACAAGATTTCATGTCGTTTTTGTTAACAGCAAATTCCAATTCCAATCAGCATTTTTTATAATCCTCTTTTTGAGGCAATTTTCTAATCGTTGAAACAAAACAATAGTGGGTTGTATTGCATTAGGCCAATAGAAACGTGTTTGAGTAAAAATTTCTTCAAAACTCTCTTACTTTGTTCTCATAGATTTGTAGCACAATTGTATTGCAAGTCACTGTTCGTAAAAATAGTTTAAAACTTGTTAGATTAACGCTATGATCTGCTTCAATTGTTACTGATGTGATTCAATCAGAGGAACCTGGCAGGTACATAGCAAAATTCATCTCATTTGCCTGTTTTCCATTTACCATATGGTAAAATTTGTGTAATATGCCAATGTTTCTAAACAAGAGTTGTAAGTAAAAATCCAATGGTTATTTGGGGGTAGGGGGGTACATGTGAAGAATCATTGAACTACATTTTCTTATGGACAAATGAGGGCATAAATTCACTATTGTAGCCAAAAAGAAAAAATGATAAAAAAAAAAAATGGAAATAACTGATAATGTACAATTTTGGGTGAACATAGTATGTATAGGATCTACCCTCGTGAACTTGTGTGCCAAACGAGCAAGAAGTAGATCCCTTTCTTCCGCATTTTTGCTATTTACGAACAAATTACTCGAACTCAACTCGTAAAGATGCCTCTAGCCTTGAACATAAAATGGCATCTTTTCAACTTGCCTCGGCAAATCAATGGTCAGGATCAAAAATCCCCATTTTTATGGTTTTTTCGCTGATGAACTTTCTAGGGTCAGCCACAGAACACAAATAGAGGTCAGCAGCTACTTATTCCCATGGTGGAAAAAGAACCAGAGAATTATATACCGCTGCAGTGATAGACGGGACCGGGTCGAAGCTGAAAGCCTTCTTCTCTCAAATCAGCCACCCTCCCACACTGCAAAAGAGGGTTACTAGGTCCTTCCATCTTCAACCTTGTCTCACAGGAAAACTAGTTTGACGAATCCTGTATGGCCGCTCGTTAGCAAACCTCCTGTTTTCAGTTGGCGCTGCCCCAAGAATCCCCAATGAATTTGGATCTGGTATCCGACTGCCATTACTCACGGCTCTATCAGGTGGACAAGGAACTTGGTATTGATTATCGGCATCCCCTCTTCTTCGCCGTTTCCATGCTTCGAATTTCCCAGCTTCAAGCCCCTTCTGAACTGGTTCTGACATTTGGTAGGAAGTATTATTTTTGTTCCCCCGTACCCTCTGAAAATGACGAGGCAAGGCTCCAAAATGAGTGAGGTCACCATCCCTGCCCATAAGACCAGATCCTGTACCATTGATGTAGGATGGACCTGCTCCCACTTCTTTTTCCTGCTTAAGTTTTGAATAAATTTGATGAAGTCTCTCGCCAGACAAATTGGAAAAAGTGGAGACATAATTCCACAATCGCATTGTCATCTCTGCAATTAATATCAACCCGTAAGATGATTTCATTGCTTTAGAAAACCACGAAATTTTTCAGTCTCCAATATCTTGCCCTCTGAAAGGGAATACAGCGAAAAGAATATCACAAATACATATGATAAAATAATGACACTCGAGAGCACATACTATCTTGTTTATATGGTTCCTCCTCATGATCTAGAACAAGTTGATCTATCCTTCGTCCAAGAAGCTGCAAGTAATTTCGAATTTTTGAAAGTACCTGAGAACAAAGGGAAACAGAAATTCAAAATATTGTTCCACAAGACACAAGAGTCCAGAATACCGAACCAAAATAACAGCACCTTTTCCTTTGGGAGTTTGGCACTAGTTGTCTGTAACCTTTGAAGTCGTTCCAGAGTTTTAATTTCACCAGCCATGACATCTTCACACCATTCCATCCATTTTACTTCCTTGAAATGCTCATATACTTCTTCGTTGTCAGACATTTCACCCTCCTCTTTCACGAGATTCTCGACTCTCTGAGGTTTGGAAGTTCTGTCTCTCAATTTTTTGTTAACCTTAGGAGAACTTGGTTTGCCCTTTTTATCTAAGCCACGTGATGTCGTAACTTTTTGAATATTTTCCCTATCCTTTTTTGTAGTCTTGCGACCAGCTTTGGGATTCAGATTTTTACCAAGTGCAGCAAGTTCCTGGTCAAAAATTGATGAATTATCAGTAAATCATGAAATGTCTGGAGTAGAAATAAAACCCAATTAATATAAATAAATAAATATATACACACGTGAGCATGCACAAAGAAAAACCACTCAAACTACACACAGACTGAATTTGCACCAGTAACTAAAGGCATAAGCACAGCTTTAAATACCAATATAAAATAATTCACAAATTAAGGATCAATTCTTTTATGAATCTCAATGCCTGCAATCCACACAACACCATAGAATATTCTCAATCGTTTTTACATAATTAATTCTTGTTACAATCTTGTATTTTTCCTCTTCTTTGTAAACCTTTGAAACTTTGGGGAAGTGAGGAAACCATATTGAGTGATGCCCTAGGTTGAACCAAGTCCAAAACACCACTACGGCCTTAATAGAATGTCCTTGATAAAATGTGAATTGCATGGCTTGCAACAAACTTCTTAAGAAAAAGAAAGCAATTTAGCATTTTCAGAACCAGAAGTGCCAGCTTGAAGTCCATTTTTTAAAATAAAACAAAACTTTCATTGAGGAAAATGAAAGATAATACAAAAGCATAAAAAAAACAAGCCTCATAAAAAGAGTCCAAACAAACTAAGAAACGAACTCCATTACAAAATAATAAGACCTACCTAATAATTACAAAAGGTCGGCAACACCCTGCACACAAAGAGGTATTAAATCTCACACTTTTCTAAACCACATCATAGATCTCTCAAACAGGAAGAAACTACTAGCTTTGCATGTTTATATACTAGCTTAAATATGCAAACCAATAAGTGATAAAATGAGTATCCTTACGGGTACGGCACTTAAACCAAGATAACTGGAACGAGTCAGAAATTTTGAGCTTCACCATGACAACTTACCATCTCCAGCAGCGCATTAGCACGATCTCTCAAATTAGGAGCACGTGGCAGAAAGGTCTCATGATGTTGAAGTTCAACTGGAGCAATTTTTTTCATGAGGCCGAGGTTTTCATCCAACCTGATCTTTTCCCAATTACCAAAGCCATGGTAGTGTACTCCCAAAAGCAATCTTGCATCATCAACTTAGAATAAACAAATAGAAGTATTAGCAGAGAAAATAATATAAGTAGAGGGAGCGACAAGAGGACAGCTGAATACTTACTCTGGTTCCAACCACAACCTTTTGACCAATTTGAAGGTTTAAGATGCATCAACGCACGAAATTGTTTGATAGGATCTTCATAACGGCTAATTCGTTTTGCTAAAAGCTGAAGTTCTTCAACTCGATTGATAAGTTCATTAGCTTTCACTAGCACGCCAAAGAAATCTAACAGAGGTCCCTAGAGAAAATATTGTAACTTTTGTCAACGAGCAAGACCCTCAGGTTTCCCAAAATTGAAATTCATAATCTGCATTAAGAACAGGAATTCATGTTTAATATATTCTGGACAAACCTTTGAGTCTGTTGTTCCTGATTCAACAGCATCTCGACAACCATCAATTAAAGCATTGAATAGTTCAATCTGCGGTTCAGGCTTAGCTGCTCCAACCGCACCACCAACCTCAGCAGCTATCAGGCTAATTTGACTCTGATTTCCAAATTTCATAACCTGATTTCAAGTGATAACAGAGAGTTATCATGAATCAAACATGTCAAAGTTAAGTAGAATGATATTCCAAACAGCTGTTCAACGATAAGTTTGAATACTACAATAGTTTCTTTGAACTTTTACTTTATAAGACTCTTTCATAGGTTAAACAGAATACCTCCCTTTTGTAATTATAGCATGATCTCTCCTTGAAAAAGTTTTTTGAAATTCCTATCGGCACCAGATTTCTTTTTGTAATCATTTAACGCATAATTTATCTTTTTCAATATATAAATATATATATATATATATTCCAAACAGATGTCAGCAATTAGTCATTAGAGTAGAATTTAATCAATAAGACTAGTCGCACTTGGGCCATTAATCACCAAGTAATTTGAATGTCGTCTGATTCTGGGGTGGGGCAGATGGAAATCTCCTCTCCAACATCAGCACACCAGTATTACAAATATATTGATAAATGTTGGAAAAAAATATGGAAACCTCGGAAAAAATAAAAACTTCTTATAGTTTAATAAATTCTTTATAATTCTAATTATGATTCTCGAATCATTCATTCTTATCTGACACATGAGGAGCTTAATATTTTAACTATACTAAATCACCAAAAAAAAAAAGAAAGAGAAAAAAAAAACAAAGAACCGTACCGCACGAGAAAACCGCAATGCATCTCTTTTAGATAAATTCCCACAAGACCACCTTCTCACTTGAGCAGATGCACCCTCAATCATTGGTGCTGAAGGAGCAGTAGTATCACCTTTACGGCGTTTCTGAACCCTCTCCACAGGTCCAGATCCTTTCTTCCTCTTACCACTACTCTCACGCTGATTAGCCTCTGCATAGCTCTTTGTATTCCTGGCAGCACGAGGAGCTAGAGCTTCCTAAAATAAAGAAAGTATGAATGGATGAATATATATAGGAAAAACTATAACAGAAATCAAGAAAGACATACGCAATATGACTTGAAATGCTGGTCGGAATAAAAATTAGAGTTGAAGGGAAGGTCTTCAGGTTCAAAACAAACAATAACAGTATAGTATAGGTTCATACTTCAGCCTGGGACACTGCTTCTGGTTTGATCCAACGACTCCAGAAACTTCCATCATCTTCAGCACTACAAAAGTTAGCAACC
>JAOANK020000048.1:958305-975988 GCA_026257165.2 Telfairia occidentalis | reverse complement strand
AAAGTAGAAGAAAAGAAAAAAGATGATCAGTCAAAAAGGTAAGACAAACAATCAGCACAATCAGAATGATACGGCGGCCGCATCTATGGATTGCCATCCATACGGCTCTAACACCATCTCCATATGCAAACATCACTACCATAATATCACTAAAAATAAAGGCAGAAACAATCAAAACATCACCACCATATTATCATTATCTTGCCTTGAAAGCGCTCAGCAATTCATGCCCTTCTTCTCCTCCAGCTTCTTTCTCTTCAACCTTCTCCGCTCTTTCAAGAATCTCGTCAATATCCATACTTTGTAGCCTTTTCTTACTATCTTCATCATTCTTGTCCTCCTTAAAAAGTTCCTCTGCCCCAAATCTTAAGATAGCTGACAGCTCGTTCTGCAAAACATAGAAATGCAATCAGATATATAATATACATTTTCTTTTCAGAGAGAGTATAGATCTTAAACATCCAGGGGAGACATCCAGTAAAACTTGGAGCCTCACACAACTTTCATCATCCAAATAATTCAACTTTCCATTCCACGAAATCAAATTCAAGTTTTTAAACAAAGCAACCACAGTGATTAGGCAACATCATTCTTACTTTATCAAAACTAATGCCTTTTTTGGCTTCTTTCTTCTCCAATCTACCCTCCGCATTTAATTTTTGGATCACCAGATGGTCAAGAACCTATAGAGCACAGAAAGATTGTGAGGGCATAGAAACAAAATCTACAAAAGAAATTTACGTTTCATCAACAGATATAGACATAGATTGAATACAAATCTAAGTGTCAGTATTGTTTTTAACAAGTGATATTAAAAAATCTGGTCAATATTATTAATACCATCTTCTTCTTCGCTCTCTCCAAGATATCTTCCTCAACGCTTCTGCTTGTAACAAATCTGTATATATTGACTACTTCCTGTTGTCCAATTCTATGGGCTCTACTCATAGCCTACAACAAAGGAGAGAAGGGAACATGATTTATGAAATGAAACCTCTCAAAACAGACGACTAACTAATAAGCATAGACTCTAAACTCAACCTGTAGGTCATTTTGTGGGTTCCAGTCTGAATCAAATATGATAACCGTATCAGCTGTTGCAAGGTTTATACCTAAGCCACCAGCTCGAGTTGAAAGAAGGAAGCAAAAATCATCACTACCAGGTGCATTGAAATGATCCATCGCCTGCTGGCGAAACTCAGCCTTCGTACTTCCATCAAGCCTCTGAAATTGGAAGCCTCTATATGACATGTAGTCAGCCAGAATATCGAGCATTCTAACCATCTGCAACATACCATCATAATCACTATGTTTATCTGCAAGAAAAGCTAATCCTAATCTCGATTAAGTTGTACATAGAATCAGGTACACCAAAACTGCACTGAAGAACACGTGAAGATGGTCTTAAAAGAAAATTCTATAATAAGATGTTTTATAAGTCTTTGAAGACAGATCAAGATCTAAAGAGAATCTTTGAAAAATTTCACTGCAAGGAGGAGAAAGGGTGGAACTACCCAACGAAATCCATGCAAATCGAAAGTAAGACCATCTCCACAGAAGTAGATGGAAGTAAAGAGGTAGTAAAGCTAAGTTAACAGGTCCCTTCGGGGACATTTGATAAAATTGGAACGATAGTAAAGCTAAGTTAACAGAATCGGCAAAAAGCAAGTCTTACTACTTATTTTCAACTAATCCTTAAAGCATTTTGTAGCTTCTCCTTGATTTGAAGTGAGACCCTACCCGTACCAAGAAGGTGTTTCTCAAATGAAGGATTCCCACCTTGTCAAATGATCCATAACATTCAATCTTCACGCTCAAGAATATCCTTACTTCCAGGGAGCACACTGAAGGCGATTGTGATGGACAAGTTTTGGAATAATCATTAGGTTGTCTCTGCCTTCTCATCTTTGTTTTCCACCCTCCATGTACAAAGATCCCACCACGATCCTTTGAAATTCCTATAACATAGCATGGGCCCTTTCTTTCAGAAGAAACTTCTCTTAAGAGGAAATTCAATAAGGCTTAACCCTCGGGATATCATCTCCGCGTTCTCTCCAACACAGAGAGGATTATTGGCTTTGGATTTGTGATAACTTGGGTTATTATTTTTTCAAATAACATCTTAATCTGTATAGCATTACGTGCAAAATCTGTTACCAAAGCATCTTCATCAGGCTCTCCCTCAAAGCCGGAGCTCTATGTGAAAGGAAAATAGTGAGACAATCAATCCCATGTTTCCAGTTTCCACTACCTCTTTCGTTGGAAAAATCTGGGAAAATAAATCCTCCTCTCTTTTATGCGGTAAGAGGATGGCCTTACGGTCTAATGTAGTAAAGAGCCTTTTCTTTTCGGTGATTATTGTTGGAAATTAATAGAAAAATCTTCAACATGTCAAAATTTCTCACTTGGACACGCTACTCTTACTTTTGATACAAATTAAGCCTTCCTTTTAGTAATTCCAGTTTGACCAATCTTTCATGTCAATTGGAAAATTTTTTTGTAATCTGGCTTTGACTTGGTACATGTTTCCCACTTCTTCATGTAACTTCCTGGCTATTTTAATGCGAAGTTGCTTTGGTTTCTTACACACAAAAAAAAAAAAAAAAACAGAGGAAGAAAGAGGAGAAAGAAAACGTTCAATTCACATTACCTATGTAGCTCAGTTTCTCCTAAATAAAAAATAAACAAAAGCAAATGGGAAAAGAAAAGGAAAATGAAATAACGAAACAGGCAATGATTACAATATCCAGAGTTTGGAAAGGGGAACTGAAGTTACAAGCAGTAGCATTCAATAAGAGTACCTGAATACACGAAAACCTGCAAAGCATATTAAAGTGTACATGCTAGACTATGCAACATAATACATCAACTAAAATTATAACTCCCAAAACTGCAAAGCATATTAAAGTGTGCATGCTAGACTATGCAACATAATACATCAACTAAAATTATAACTCCCATAACTTGAAATAGATACATCCCCAAGAGTAACAACAAACCATCTACACCCCGTCATAATAGTATCCAAGAACTTATCCCCCCTCCCACCACAACATCAATAATATTATGACACGAAAATAAATTTGACTAGCATTCAGAATTCTATGACCTGACCTGTGAAAAAATCAGAACCCGATGCTTTGTCTCATGTAATCTCATTAATAACTTATCAAGTATAACTAGCTTCCCGCTACTCCAGATTATCCTATCCACCTTGCTGCTGTCATTTGAGTTGAAGTCCCCACCATAACCATGATCTGCACTTTCGAACAGAAAGGGGTGATTGCAGCATTTCTTTAACTCCACCACAATATTCAAAAGTGAAACCTGAAAGAAGATATAATTTTCAAGTTATCAACAATCCCAAAGTTTAAATAGAATTCATTTAATCATTGAAGTTTTTTCTATATAAAATAAACATTGAAGTTATTCTCAACAAAAACAAATAGAAAAGTTGAATTTCCCAATAAGCCATCCAGTAATGTTGGAAAAAACAAGGTGATAACAGTCGATAAATTTCCCAAAAGTAACTGAAATAGATTTCTACCTGATTACCACGAACGCCTTTGTTTAAGTCATGAAAGTTGCGTTCTAAAATCCACTTGTAATACCTAAAAACAGAAAAACAATTATCATGTATTGTTCGTAAATCAATTTCTACAATTAAATATATTACTTACTGTTTCTGAAGCGGAGACATCTCTACCCTAAGAATACGCTCAATCTTGGGAGGCAAAGACTTTTCAACCTCCTTTATAACTCGACGGAGGATGTGAGGCTTCAGTTCCATGTGAAGATTAGCAAGCTACAAATAATCCAATCAGGAAGGATCAGATGAAAGCAACATCCCCAAAGTGAAACCAGTAAATCCTAGAATAGAATATTACCTCACTCTCATTGAACAAACTAGGGTTCTTGTAATTCTCAACAAAATCATCCTTACTCTTGAACTTCACAGGATCAAGAAAGTGAAGCAGAGCCCTAGGTGGGGCAAAAAGGATAAACAATCTTACAATTGAATGCATACAAAAGAAATTGAATTTACTACTAGTGGGAATTCCGATGAAAAAAAATAGCCCTAGTTCATTTGTTCAATTATTGCAAAAATTGCATTATGCGGATAAAGAGGAAGTTTGCAGAGAATATCTTTGTGTAAGGTATGATAAGAAATCTCACGGACCAAACCAAAGACAAGCAACAAAGTTCTTCCTCGTGACGTGAGAATAAAGTCACTTAGACTACAAATTCTTAATGAAACAAGTATCACATATTACTCACTTGTAATATCTAAAACATAATGTATGAAACCATATGGTGCCATAACCGATCAAAACACATTTCAGGCCAAAAGACAGGAGAAAAAATAACTACGAGATATTGAGGCAGCCTTCAATGCCAGAATCATCTAAGGCATGCATATGAAGACAAATAGAAAAAAATAAAGTGAATACAAAATGTATCCATTTTTTATAAGAAACAATTTTATTGATGGCATGAAATTAAAAAAGAGGAGAAAACCCCAAATCCAAGTAAGTAACAAAAAAACTTCTCCAATTGGATATCAAGGAAGAGAAACTACAGTGGTGGAAGAGAAGTTAAAATGTAACCATATTTTTAAAAAAAAAAATAGTACCATAGCTCTTCCACACTGTTCTGTAACGGAGTACCAGTAATGAGCAGTTTGTTTTTGGTGCTAAATTCCTGAAAACCCAGGCTCACACGTCATTAATACAGTATGCAAGTATGACATTAGAAAGTGGAAATAATTCAAAAAGTTTGTATACCGAAAGGGTCGTATACAACTGGGCCTCACTATTCTTTAATCTATGAGCTTCATCAACCATCAAATAATTCCACTTGATCTTTGAAAGAACTGCACGGTCCTTAAGAACTACTTCATATGTAGTTAACAAAGCATTGAACTTTATAGGTCTGCCAGTTTTTTTATTCTCAAATTCATGCTGCTGACAGACCTGCAACCAAAAAATTGCATGCAGAAATAGAAATTACCAAGAGAAAGAACACAACGACCAAAAGCTCAAACATCAGATAAATAAAATTTCTCAGACTAATGGTTGTTCAACTTGGGAAAGTTAAATCTTAGCATTCCCTTCCCATGAACGTTTATTTCAATTTTTTAAACAATAGCATCATTCCCAGTCAAATAAACATGTAGTGGACATATTATCATCAAATAATCCTGCCATTGCCAAAAACATCACCGTTTGAACCAAGTCATAGAAAAGACAACTTGCCTCTCTACTTGCACGTGTACCGACATAGACGATAACATTCATATCAGGCAGCCACTTCCTGAATTCTTTGGCCCAATTCGATAAGGTGGACAATGGTACAACAACAAGAAATGGACCGTGAATTTGTTGAGCATTCTGCGAAAAAAATATTTAGTTCTCAAGATTATTCTAGCAGGAATACATATAAAACCACTGAAGAGAGAGCTATAAAACCCCACCTGTAGAAAGCCAAGCATGGAAACAGACTGAACAGTTTTCCCAAGACCCATTTCATCAGCTAAAATTACATTGGTATCATTTCTCCAACTACAGCCATAAAAAGACAGACCAATTACAAAACCATCAAAGAATGATATTTCAAGAAGATAAATAGGTCTGAGGGCTTTCCATGACTAACCGTCGCCTTTTACTTACCAGCCACTTCTTGACCCTTCTATTTATATATTTAAATCAACCAAGTTTCAATGCAATTTAAACCCAAAAAAAAGGCTAAATTATATAAAATGCCCCTATACTCTGTACTTTGTTTCAGAAATACCATAATACTTTCAAAAGCTTCAATACTACCATTCAATTTTGTTGAACGTTTCAAAACTACCCTTGATCAAAAATTATATTAAAAACTTCACTGAAAAATGAGGTGGTTGTCAATGGGTGCGTGAAAACTGACGTGAAATTTTGGTTGATCTCAATCAAAAAAAGTTGAAGCTGACGTTGGCAACCACATCATTTGTCAGTGAAGTTTTTAACAAAATTTTGATTCAAGGGTAATTTTGAAACGTTTAGTTGAAGGGTAGTATTGAAACTTTTGAAAGTATTAAGGGTATTTTTTAAATAAAGTACAAAATATAAGGGTAGTTTATATAATTTAGCCAAAAACAAATAACACAAAATGAACAGATGTAGTGCATAATAAGAAAAAGAATACCTATTGACAAGAAAATTCAAACCCTCAAGCTGATAATCACGAAGCTTGCCTCCCTTCAACCACTCAGGCTGTTCATCAAGTTTCCTTAAACTCACTAAAAATTAGAAAGGGTATAATATTAAAGTATGTTAACATAGAGGGCCAACCAAATATAAACCACCAGTACTAATTCAGATATGCAATTAGCATCTAACCAACATTACAAATTATGTAACTTACAATCTCATTCAATCCTCCTCCATTATGCACTACAATTAATTAACTTCTATTACATCACCTATATATCATATAAGTTGTAATCTACATTCTTTTTTCATAAGGAAGTTGTAATCTACATTATTGCTCGACCTTACTGCTTCCTTTGTAACATAAGAAAAAATTTCTATACTTCACTTCAGAACAAAGAAGGCTTCAATCTGCTGAGTGTCGTAATCAGGCAAGAGCACGAGTGGTAATTGCTAATTACAATTTCCTTTCTACCCTTGCAAATGAAAATAAATTTTAGGCTTTATATATATATATATATATATATATTTGTGAGTGTCCACACCAACTTATGCACACCTAGACTATTCTCACAAGATAACCACCTGACCCTATTACATTTGGTTGCCAAGAAAACTCATAGAATATTAAATCCTAGGTAGGTGGCCACCATGGTTTGATCTCATTCTCTTTAAGTCTTTTACAGTTTACAATGGCCCTTATTGACCAATAGGTAAACTCATGATGGTTGAAATAAATTTTAGGCTTCATAATGACTTCAATAAATCTTCACTCATTCCAAAATATGCATCTTCATTTTGTATATCATTATTTTCTTATTAACCAAGTTGCAACCAAATAAAATCAACATGAAAACTTCCCAAGTGATCAACCAACTAAGTACTACTCTGGCCGAAGTATGTTTCAACAATAGAGTTTTCATGGAATCTAATCTAGTCCATTAGTGCTGGAACGATCATACTCAATTGCAACCAAATGAAATCATCTCTATGAGAAAATAGGTCATATAGTTTAGTTTCTGGGGCTCTTCTGTAATTTTTTTTTTTTTGTAATTCCCACGTTTGTTAGGTCAGAGTAGTTTGTGGCCGCTTCTTCTACTCATTTTTCTTAATGAAAGCTGATTGTGCATATAACTTAAAAAATAATTTAAAAAAAACCATATCTACGATTTGATTTCTTATCTTCCATAACTATGGCTTTGTATTTCCATCTACAAATAAATCTTGATTGTTACCTTACTATGTACATATAATCCATTTGTCAAGAGATGGTTATAAAGTTTCCACGGACCTTTGCTCTTTTTACGCTGAAGATCAACTGATTTCCCTTGTACAGATATTGCAGCTTCACGAGCCTGCTCGAATTATGAAAGAAGAAAATTTGTATCAACCAGCTTCAAGTAAGCAGACATGAATGAAAAAACTAATCACAATGGTTGAAAAAACTAAATGATACAAAGATCACTATATTAATTCTCTACATTTTTTTTTGTTAAGAAACACACAAAAGGAGCCAAAAACTTAACAAACTATACAATTACAAAAAAAAGGCTCCTGATCAAAATACTTTAAGATAAAGGTGCTCAATACTTTTGTCTAGTTTAAATGGTAATCATTGGCAATGGACCAAATATTTGAAAACAATTTATCACAAAGCCAATCACAGCTGAATCAAAATAAAGACAGATCAACCCTAATTGCCTAATGCTTAATGCTTAAAGAATGCAAACGTCCCAAACAATAGCAAAATGCAGAATCAGTTAATGGATACTCTATTTGCTTTTTTCCTATCATTTTAAACATGTTGGTACATTGCTTTGGTAAATAAGCTCAAAATAATATAGACTGCAAGACATCATACAATAATTTTCAAAAATTCTTCATTACTTATAATTATTTTGAGCCGATAACCATCTTTTCATGTCAAAACAAGTTAGCTATTTTTAGGTTAAATCATAATTCATCCTCATAACTTGCCACTTATAACAATTTAACCCTTGTAAATTATATGATTAACAAACAATGTAAGCTGACCTGGCACCACATCGAAGCAAACATAATAATTTGATATAAAATGTCTCACAGTTGCCATATATAGAAGGGAAGCTGAAGCGGGATCATGCCAGCTTCTACGTGGTGCCATATCAGCTTTTTATGGAATTAAATCCATATGTTTAAAATGTAGGACTAGGATAAAACAAATGAAATTATAGGACCAAAACTTTGACATAGTACAAGAACTAGAATTACAATTATCATAATTTTACACTAAGAAATACACCACCATGTTGTTATTCTCTAGGTTGCAACAGAAGACTACAACCTAATTGGAAGAATGTGACAAACATGCTCGTGTCTTCTTATCAAAAAAATATTAAAATAATAAAAAAGAACTAATCTTACAAGAGTTGAAAATAACCCCATTTATTGGGGTCATACATCCATTTACTACAACGCCCATCCTTAAGTTAGATAAAGTGGGTGGGTGTAAAAGCTTTTCAATCTTTTAATGAACCATGGAAAGTGAACTCCTAAAGTGATACTTTCTGTTTGGTCACTGGCTCAAAGGATTAGCACTTGTGACATCATTCTCAGGTTGCTTCCATACATCTCTCTTTCGTGATTGAGCAGGGAGGCTGCTACCGACCAAAATCATTTTTACTTGTACACTATGCTTTCTAGTTTCATATTCAGTACACATGCAAGAACTTACAGTTCTTTAAGCCTTAGAATTGCACCTAGCCTGGACAGCCGAGACTTCAAAAGAAGGATCTTTTTTTAACTGTTCATTATTGTTAGAGAAGGGTTTTCCCCCAGGGAATAGAAAGAACCTTTTATTGTAAATTGTGGAGGAATGAGGATAGGAGCAGGTATTGCAATGATCGGCTCAGGGTTTTTTCTATTAAGCTCTCAACATCCCTTTTACATGATTGTAAACAGTTAGTGTTAAGCGAAAATCTAATTCGGGGTTTCTATCCTCTTTTTCTCACTATATTTTATGTCCACCGCTGTTTTGGGCAAGGCCCACTAGTAATTTCAGCATTCTTAATGAAAATATTTGATTCCCATTAAAAATAATAATCTCATCAAATCACCAACCTAAATCATTAAGCATCAGTTAATGAGTGTTATACAAGATATAAAAAATAACATTTTAAATAAACAATAGTTAAAGAAAGAAAAGTGCAAATAGCCAATTACCTTGTACTCATCAATAGAATCTTGCGCAAATGAAATATCTACATCCTTTTCCCTAAGACAAAATTGTACAAACAATAATAAGCAGTCAAGAACTTTCTATAGGTAGAGGTGGAATTAATACATGGAAAAGAAATCAAACTTCATAGAATTAGGATATGACATTATACAGCATTTCTTAACGAAACTATAAGGCCATATAGAAAATTCTGATATTATTCATAAATTAGATAATGTGGGAGAAAACATCTTTTCATAATAACTCATTCAGAAATTCATTTACAAAATATTAATTCTAGTTACCAAGTTGCTTCAGCATAGGACAATCCTTGCCACTTTACCAAATACTCCGGTACTACATCACCTGAACCATCTTTGCTGATACGGTCAGCAATTATTCTCTCCACCTAAGAATTCACATTTCAATCTGATTACTAAAAGATTTAAACAAAAGCCTAGTAAATATAACAATGAAAGTTCAAAGATGTAACCTGACTATTTTGCTTGATGAGATCTAAATCCATTTCCTTACTGACATCATAGACCTCAATCTATAGACAGAAAATAATTAATGAGATAGCCTATCAAAAGTTGTAGTGAACTTCTTGGTGAAAAAGAATTATGTTACATAAAAGAACAGGATCGAGGTATTAATTCACTCTGAATCTCTTTTCCCAAAAAAAAAAATCACTCTGAATCAACAATTACTCATATCAAAGCTTTCATACTCATAGAAAATTTTGTTTTACTATAATTTGACAGAAAAATTACTATAATTTTCTTAAAAGAGACTAATCTCTTTTTTTATAAAAAACGGATTGTATAAAAAAATAAAAGAGAGAACACAGCCTAGGGGCTGGGGGTAGAGACAACCACCTCCTTAAGATAGATAGATGATAGATTAAATAAATAAGGAGCAAGTGCCTAAGCTACTGTGCGATAGAGAGTTATCATTAATACCGAAATGAGAATAAACAATAATAATTCAGTTTACCAAAGTCCAGGCACACAATGAAAACAATTTGGAAACCAAGTTTAAGAATTATGATACTACTTTCTTATAATCAATGAATTAGTTTCTTATCCAAAAAAAATTGGATTTCGGTACCAGTCATGTGAGTTAAGCATGCTTTGAAATATTACAATAATAGGGTTGATGGCAATAACTATTTAAATGTAATAATTAAAACCACAGAAAAAAGTGTCCAAAGATTTGCCTTCAGACAACTCAGAAGCCAGCTCATGACTAAAATCCTTCTACCATCCTATTTGCAACTGTGCAGCTATGCTTGCGTTCAAAAATTGCTATTTAAAAATGCTACAATTAATAAAATATTCTCAGTACTCTAACGTCAATGAGAATTTGCTCTAATTAACTTTATTACGGTATCAAGAAAAAATTACCTCCTCGCGGGAGACACTCTTCCTGTACCTTATTTCCTCCACGACCTTTTTAGTATAGTTTAAAACCTTCTTAAAACCACTAAGCTGCAAGAAAAATATGTTTAATGCCAGGGAGAAGAATAAAAAGTTAGCAAATGACAAAGACTTGTTCCATTTAACAAGAAAACTTTGACAAACAAGAAAATACAAAACAAATCATTCAGAAGCATACATGTTGTAGTTCAGCGAATGATTTCCATTGACAGTGTAAATGCGACTGGCCTTTCCATTTTATCAAAAATTCCACCTCGCTCCAATCCGGTTCAGAATCAAATGAATGACTAGACAGGACGGGCTCTATTGATCTGTTATTCCTTAATGCATCTTCAGCCGTGCCCATTGGCTGATGCCAGAGAACTTTTTCGATTGCATCACCATCTTCCTCTTCAACTTCCTCCTAAAAGCACGTGTTAGAGATATTGAAATAGTAAATTAATGATCAAAATTAATGCACAAAATAACAAAGAAGAAGTATGTTTCCCTTAATGAAATATAAGACAATACGTGAGAGGAGAGCCTTTAAATAGGCCTCAAAACAACCTATGC
Organism: Telfairia occidentalis; assembly: GCA_026257165.2. Classification (NCBI taxonomy): domain Eukaryota; kingdom Viridiplantae; phylum Streptophyta; class Magnoliopsida; order Cucurbitales; family Cucurbitaceae; genus Telfairia; species Telfairia occidentalis. The sequence goes on along the minus strand of JAOANK020000048.1, from coordinate 964,613 downwards.
AACCAGTTACAAAAACACGACTGGTTGAAGTTTGAACCAGTAACCAACTCAACCCCAGCAAAACCAGACCATAGTAACAAAATATAATAAAAGGGTAAGAACAAATAAACTACAAATAAATGGGGCTGCAGGTAAATATGAATACATCAAAAACACAGAGAATCAAAAAATTAACATAAAAAATCACAAACTACATAAAAGTAGTACAGCTCATTGGATTGCAATCAAGCGAAGGAGCAACCCCAAAACAGTATGATCCTTATTATGTTTTTTGAGAACATAGAAACTTTGTAGCACAAGTCTTGATTATTTCTGAGATTTTGTGCAGTTTACTGCTTCAAATTGGAGTAGGCCACACAAAATTTTTTGTAATTACTCGACCTTCAACATTAACTTAAACTAGATGGGCTTTTGTGGAATATTGGTGTCTTACCCTATGTCCCTTAGATTGTTTCTTAGTTGATAGCTTTTGAATAAAAGTTTGACTCGCTTTTATTAAAAATTAATAAAATGATAATAATAAAACTTTGTATCACAAAAACCAGCAAAGATATGCAAACAGAATCTAAGTTCAGAACCATATACATGGTAAACAAGACATTGCTTTAGAAGCTACAGGAATATATTAGACAACCTCTATTTATTTAATATATGGAAAATGCAGGCACACCTTTTGAGACTTTCTCTTTTTACCCTCATCAAATTCTTCACTTTCTTCACTTTCAACATATGAAACTTTCCGAACTGACCTACTAGAAGTTCTGACCTCACTTCTTCGTCCTAAGACACCTGTTGTCACAGAAAACCGACCACTGTTCTTGCGAAGGTGAGTGCCAGTCTTCCCTGAAATTTTTAAACCTTCAGCACTATCACTAGCAGAAGCCTCCGATGAAGATTCATCCTCTTCATATGAGAACTTTCCTCTTCTTTGTCGAATAGATGATTGGTACGATTTACGTTCACTGGTAGATTTTACATTGCGTCCTCCTTTACCTCGCTGCTTTCCCCTGCCTTTCTTTCCATAATTAGATGCATCATCATCGGAGATTTCCAAATCATCACTCCCATCGTCTTCCTCATCATCTTCACCATCCCAGTCTTTATCCTGCTATACAATATAACACTTTATTAGTGTGCACTCTGCAGAAAGAGATATATTAACAGCATAACTAAAAAACAAATACGTGGAGAAAGTAGATTACATCTCTATAAAATATGTGTGTGTGTGTGGGTGGGGGGGACCATAATGGGGAAGAAGAAAGAATCCCGTGCAGAGAAAAATAAGAAATAGTGAGACTTGTAAGGAAAAGATTGTTAAGGGAATGATGAAGAAAACCCACTAGAAGAAATCCATTCAGAAAGCATCAACGATAGGGGAAAAGGGCAACGGATTACTGATAATGAGATAAGAAGAAAGAAATCAATCGAGATATCGGTTACATAACATCAGAGAAATATAAAATTACTACCGGCAGAAAGAAACAGAGAGACTTGTAGATCTTAGTAATCTTCCATTTTACTTTAAGACTATAAGGCTTCATACTTGTCGCAATTCCTTTCATGACAAGATGCGTTTGCTTAATAGATAAGCAATTTTTTCAGTTTTGTTGGCCTGTAACTCATGTACTTTGTATACTTTTAAATCTAATAATACCAAAAAGAAGAATTAATGAAAGAGAAGAAAGAGGGAAATGGAAAATGTGTTTTGATGAGAAGGGGGAAAACCTTTTCGCCACATCATGAAATCCAGCACAAGAAAATTATCAAATAATACATAAATATATTCAAATACACAACCTTTTTCACAGAACGACCACTTGCAACACCATAATCAGGTTCAAAGTCCACATCATCAGGGTCATCTTCTGCAAACACCCACAAATATAAAATTTAGCTAATATTGCAAGAGATGAAGTCCAATACTGATTGAGTGTAGAGTAAGAACAATGTGTAACCAAAGGCCAACTAATTAAAATTAAAGAAACATAATAAACAGTAAAAAAAATCAAATAAAATAATCGGCAAACAGTAAAAGAGCAATATTAATCCACAACCAGACTTGAGAAAAATAATAAACAGGAAAAGATACCTTCTTCCTCATCATCTTCTTCATAATCAGCATCATTATTATGGTCTTCGTCGTCGTCATCTTCATCATCTTCATCATTCACAACTCTAGCATTTCTTCGCATGTGATTGTTGCTGAAATTAACCGACTGCAATTGAGACCTATTTGACTTAAGTGAGTTATGAAACGCTCTGTATGGCATGGAATCACTCTGCTCATCTCCATCCTGCTCATAATATTCATCTGACAACATCCCATCTTCTGCAGGGACATCAGAATACCTTCTTTGACCCTTAACCTCTTTTGGCTGGTCATCATCTTCAAATTCTGATTCTCCATCCTTTTCATTGGATATATTATCTTCTGATCCTTCTCCAGTTCTATTGTCAGACTCACTCTTAGACTCCTGTGCAGAATCAGAACCTCCATGAATCATAGGTTGGCAGTCCCTCCAAAAATTTGAACCCCACCTTCTACCCACTGCCGATCTTCTTCCAGAATTTTGCAAGTTTGACACTCTCATAGCAATGCCATCATTTGCAGCTGACTCATTTTGAAGCCTACTGGAATCATCTACCTGACCCCCATTCTGATAGTGTACGTCCATGTTCATATTAAATTCTTTTTCTGTACTCATGTCTACCTCGTCATTTCCTGCAGAGGTGTGATTTCTATCAGCAACTTGTCCCTGGCCTTTGTCTTCCAAGACACCATGAGAAACTGGTTCGTTTGAATGATTCCTAAAAAAGGCCATTCTTCTACATGGAATAAAACACCTCAACTTAGTGGTAGTGAAAAAAAGGTCGTGTACCCTGAAATCAGAAAATGGTCAAACAAGAAGGGAAGGCTACTCTTAATACTATCTCAATCACAATGGAAAGTAATAAACTGAAAAAATGAAGATTTTCATTAGAAAAGGACGAGTATTAAATCATCATAAAAGTATAATGTATCAAAAATAACTGAGTTGTGAAAGACAAATGCAACAATACAAAAGTGAGAACATGAACCTCAAGTATAAAATGTTCAAGAAAGAAATTAGTATCAGACAAGCTCGATAGGTACCCTCCTGAACACTTCATTGTGGTTTCCAAGTTAAAACTCCCAAACATCGAATGACTTGACTTATTTTAAGCATTCAATAACCAGACAACAAACCAGCGTTTTAATTACTTTTGTTAGCCTTTCCGAGCAGAAAACGGTTACAGGTGAACTACAGCAATTATTTGGGGGGGAAAAGGATGAATTAAGCAAATGTAAAAATTGAACTGCACCGTAAGTAAGAATCAGCTCCTATGCGTAGTTACTTCATCTATGCAAAATCCGAACTCAAGGTGCAGCACGCGACGAAGCCTGAGTGAGTGTACAATCGAGGCTCAAGACTAAGCATTCGTAAAATGAACAAGAAAGAAAATCCCATCATCGAATTCCACACACGGATATCCGGAACGAACCGAAATTCAAAGAATGCGGAAAACGAATGCCAAAAACATATTGCACGCGGCAATTTTCAGATCAACGAGTTAATTCCCAAAAATCAGAGATTTTGAAGGCTAAACCCCCCGAAACCTCAAAAACAAACCCTAGCATTCGAACTAACTCCCAATCCACAATCAGAAACGTAAAAAAACGCTCCGAAATTACAGCGGAATGAACGATCGGAAGGCAGAGGGAAAAAGATGATCGAAAACAAAAGTTACTCCCTCACCGTCAGAAGGCGAACAGAACAGAAGATGAAGTTTGACTAATCAGGACGGAAAAAACGCGCAGGCTAAAAGCTATTCTATTTCAATCGACGGCGGCAATTGCGAATCGCCGGAACTGAATCGGCGGCAAGGCGAACAATGAGGAATTGAATCGGCTCGGGTTATCGGGTTTGGGAGGGAAAAATCGAGGAAATTCAAAAGGTCGTCGACGACGGCGGCGGCGGCGGCGGCTAAGATGCGCCAGGTGGCCAAGTTAACAACAGATTTAAGGAGGAAGAAGACGATGAAGAAGAGTGAAATTCTATTCCGTTTAACCTTCTTCTCGTTTTTTTTTTCCCTTTCCTTCTTTTTTTTCTTTTTCCTCTTTTGTGGTTGATTTAACGAGGATTGTTTCCGAGAGAGAGAGGTGTTTGTGAAAAGGGTGGAATTAGGAATTGAATAGATAATTGAGGGTATATGATGGGATGGCCTTTAAGTTTTTTTCTCTTTTTTTTTTTTTTTCTTTTCCTTTCTTTGATTTTTTTTAATAGATATATCTCGTAGTTATTTTCTCTTTTAGTTTTCACCTCTAATCGAAATTTAATTTACCAATTGATCGAATAGCTTAAAATAATTTTTTTCCCTCTTCCTCAAATATTTTGCACCAATCAAAAAAAAACCCCACATAAACATTGAGGGGCTAATAAATTTTAAAGAAATCATAATATTAATATAAGTTTTTCAATTTTTCAACATATTGCATGTAAAAAAATTTAGTTGTATGTAACTATTTTTAAAAACATTGGCAAGCCAATAAATATAATCATAATTTTCAAACATTTCAATTCAGTTAAAAATTCAAACTCAAAAAAAAAAAACTAAAATTAAAAATTTTGAAAAGTATTTTAAAAAATAAATAGGATATTCAGTTGCTTCCATCTCAGCAATTCAGTTTCTTTTTAACAATCTTCACATGAAGCCCATAAGGAAGAAAGTTGGGCCTCCGAATGCAAACCTAGTTGAACCACCAGGGTCTGTTGGGCCTTGTATTTAGTTTTTTTTTTTTTTAGTTCATATTTTGATTTAATTCAATATATTGATTGTCCATATTGGCACTACTTTTTTTTTTTTTTGGTTGAATTCAACACCATATTTATAATCTTTAGTACAAGATATTAGTATCTTTTTATAAATTCAATTCAACACTATGATTTTCACATTTTTTTCTGAAAGATTCTCAAGATTTGCACTAACCTCTTGAGAAAATAAATACGAAAAGCAAATTAAACTTAAATTATATCAGTATATTTATTATTGTTTTTTAAAAAGAATAATTTATGAGTATTTAAAAACCTAGTGTCATACTCAATTGTTTGTTTGATTTTTTTTTTTTTCCACATGGGAGTGAGGATTCCAGTCTCTAATCTAGTTCAAGTTTTTTTATTTGATAATATACATATATCTTATGAAAATTCGCATGAATCAATATCAAGGCATATAAGTTTTTTTTTTTCGAAAAAAAAAAAACATTATAGACTAAATGGGCTCAAATTGGACTAATAAGCTTCACGACACATCTACAAAGGGAGTAAACTATTGGGTCCAAAACTTGAAAGAATAGCATTTGATTGAACTCGTCAATATATGATGTATATGCGCTAGGTCAACAATTGCAGAATTGGAGATCGAATCATTAATATTTACTATAGTAATAGATACTCGATGTATCAAATTATGCTCAAATTAACATCTCCTAAAAATATATTTGTTTAAAATACAACATTATAGGAGTGAATATTAGATTGTTGACAAAAAAAAGTTATCGATGTTTTGATTGTTAAATTAGACATATCATTTATATCATAAAATATATATCATCATGTATAAGATAGTTTTTTTTTTTTGTTTAGTTCAACAACACGTAGGGTTGGAGAGATTCATACTCACGACTTTTTGGTCAGGAAAATATGCTTTTAACAAATTGAGTCATTCTCGATTTGACATTATATATAAAATAGTTGAAGCCGTTAAAATTTGTGTACTTTTTGCATTATGTATAAAATAAACTTTCAAGTCTCATAACATCGTCTATAGTACAATATTAAAAACACTTTAAAAGCGGCAATAATTCATCCAAACTAAATTCTAAAGGAAACTATCTCAAATTGGTATTTATTCGGTTTAGAATAATTAACAACCCAAAAATAATGTTGGGGCTAAAGTACATTATCACAAAACCTCAAACCGGATTGTAGGCACATATCATATGTATTAGATGCATCGTGTCGAACCTACTTCTCCCTCCCTCTCTAAAATGATAACACGAACATCGGTTTTTTTTAATATTGTAGTTTTCAAACTATTTCAAAACATATTATGATTTTAACGAAGATTGATGAGATAACCTTATCATGTGTCCAAAAAAAAGGTTAACATAATTTTCCATATGAAAGACTACAAAATTTTCATTAAAATTACAGTATTTAACATCTCTATATTTTCTATTTGGCACGTAATTCGAATTTGCAAGTAATATTCTTTGAGGAAAAAAAAAG
>JAOANK020000048.1:932908-950835 GCA_026257165.2 Telfairia occidentalis | reverse complement strand
GATAGGTCTCGGCCATTGTCCTCGAAGCTGGACCTTGAAGATTGTCACGGGCCTCAATTGCTTCTATTCTCTACTTGCCCCAATGACTTTCCTATGGGCCGTCCTATATATATGGACTTATTATTATTATTATTTTATCCCCAAACAACGTTATGAAGTTGGAAATTGAAAACACAGACCAAATTAAGATTTTATTTTTTGAGTTCAACAACATGTGTAGTGAGGAGATTCAAACCCACGACTTTTTAGTTAGAAAGATATACCTTTAAACAATGAGTTATGTTCAATTTGGCCATATCAAATTAAACTGGTTTGATTTAATATGTACCTAAACATAACTTAGTTAAATATTATACATCTATTATAATCGTAGAATCCTCATACTATATTGATGAACTCATAGGAAAAAAGAAACGGTTCAACTGCATATACTTGATACTATAAAATTAGTTGGTCAAATTCATTTGGTCCACTCGATTGAGATTTTGTCTATTAAGTGGGGTTTACTTTGGTAAATTAAGTTATTTCCTAACTATTAACTTCTTTTATTTTTTATAGTTGAACAACATGCAAGAAGAAATATTCCAATCTCCAATTTTTTGTTTGAGAATATATATTTTTAATTCAATAAATTTAAAATGAAAGAATCCAACTATGGAGTTATTGATATTTTATATATTTAACTAGGTTCGAATTTGTTTGATTAAGAATACATGTTTAAATCTATTTGAACTAATTTTAGGTGGGCTAAACTTGTGTCGATGTGATGAAAATATTAATTTTTTTTTTTTGAGTGAGATTAAAGCATTAATATATTTAGTGTGTTTAATGGTGGAATCTTTTTCTATATATAAAAAAAAGAATAAAAGGAAGAAAAGAATAAAGTGAAACAAGGAGTATAAGTATGACGAAAGTAATGGATAAGAGAGAAAGAGGGCGCTAAGACTCCCTCTCTCTGCAATAACAATGTCACACACAGCAGTCACTCCTTCTACAGCTCTTCCTCATCTCCAATCTTCTCTTCTTCCCTCTTTCAGATTGCGTCCTCTTCTCCTCACTCCATCTTCCCCTTCCCCTTTCTTCCCCAAACGCCATCTCTTTCGCAGCATCCGCCATTGCATTCGTTCGGCTGTAAGTGCCATCGTCGAATCCGGCAATGGAGCTGTAGCTGCGGCGGAGGAGCCAGACGCCACTTCCTATGGCAGACAGTACTTCCCTCTCGCTGCAGTTGTTGGCCAAGTACTGTAATTATCTCTGTATATTTCACCCTCTATTGTTAAGGTTACGCCTGGTTTGATAGTTGGCTGTTGTGGCCTTGATGCCCTTTGAGTAGTTTCGATCGTTAAAGCTAATTGCTCGAATTTGTAACACCGCCGTTTTTCCTTTTTTGTAATTTTTCACCAGCCCGAGCGTAGGAGTTTAACTGTCACTGATTAATTTATGCACCTATCATCAATTGTTCTGCAGGATGCAATTAAAACTGCTCTTTTGCTTGGAGCTATTGACCGTGAAATTGGCGGCATTGCCATCTCTGGAAAGCGAGGAACGGCTAAAACAGTTATGGCACGTGGATTACACGCAGTCTTGCCCCCTATTGAAGTAGTCGTTGGGTCAATTGCAAATGCCGATCCATCCTGTCCAGAAGAGTAAGCTTGCGGAGTGTTTAGAAGTAATCTTTTCGACGTAATTTCTCTGAAAAGTTCTGTATACACTTGATGAGCAATACCATAGTTGTTAGTTAGGGGGTGGGGTGGACAATAGATATGGAATTTTAAAGACCCATTGACTTTTATGGATTTAAAGGAGATCCCACCTTGACTTTTTTTTCTCTTTCGACATTGAGATGCTCTATCCTGTGAAGTGTGAACCCAATTATACGGTTTCTTTTAAGTAATATATTGTATAAGTAGCTCTCAGCTCCCGATTATGATCAATGGAGCAGCTATTTAATGCGCTTATTTTGGGAGCATGAATTTTTTTCCTTTTCGATATCCATGAGTCCCTGCCGCCACTCGACTATTCTCACAAACAACGTGACCCTACTACATTTGGTTGTCAAGGAAACTCATAGAATAATTGTAGCTTCGTTGTTAGTCATCCACCATGGCTTGGACCCATTCCCACTAAATCTTTTATTATTTACATTGGCCTTATTGACCACTGCGCCAACCCATAGTGATTCACTGAGAGCATGAGATTGTAGTTCACTGTCTTCTAAACAAGTGACATAATCTACCAATTCATGGTTTTTCTTTTCCAAAAGCTAGGCGACGGTTTTAAAGAAATATAGCATCTCAATATTGCTTTTGGACTTAATCTATTGAACTAAAGAAGTTTGTTCTATACTTCAATTTTAACTTCATTTATCATAATGATTGTGTTTTTTTCTTTTCTTTTTCATCTGAAAAAAAAAAGATGGGAGGATGACCTTGCTGAACGTGTCGAATCTGACCGAGCTGGTAATGTCAAAACGCAGATTGTTAAGTCTCCTTTTGTTCAGGTACTTCCGTACTTGCCAAGACCCTGGTGTCTCATATAGAGCCCATTTTTCATTGTTTAATGAACCAAGTCTAACGACGCTGCAGATTCCACTTGGAGTTACAGAGGACAGGCTCATTGGATCCGTCGATGTTGAAGAATCTGTAAAAACTGGAACTACTGTTTTCCAGCCTGGTCTTCTTGCTGAAGCTCATAGAGGAGTTTTGTATGTTGATGAAATCAATCTTTTGGACGAGGGTATTAGTAACTTGCTGCTTAATGTTTTGACTGAAGGAGTCAATACAGTTGAAAGAGAAGGAATCAGTTTTAGGCATCCATGCAAACCACTCTTAATTGCTACTTATAACCCAGAAGAGGGCGCTGTTCGTGAGCATTTGCTAGACAGAATTGCAATTAATTTAAGGTATAGTAGATGTTTTGCCAGTGAAGTGAATCATATATTCATTTCTCTCTCTCTCATTCGACTATGACAAACTTCTTATGCAGTGCAGATCTTCCTATGAGTTTTGAAGATCGTGTTGCAGCTGTAGGAATTGCTACACAATTTCAAGAACAGAGTAGGGAAGTTTTGAAAATGGTCGAGGATGAGATAGAGTTTGCAAAAACTCAGGTAAGCTGGCATGTAGTGGTATAGATTATCGAACTGAAGGATCTGTTCCAATGAATAACTACTTGCATGATAAAATTCATTTCCTGGACTAGAGGTGACATCTCTCGAGTTCTATTAACTGGCTCCATCATTATCTTGCATTAATAAGGATAAAGAAGAAGGATGAACCCCAGTCATAATGTACTAGGAAATTGGGTTGCTTAGTTAATATTCAATACACTCACAAGTTTGACAGTCGATGATTCATTTTTTTCTTGTAAAGGCACAGTTGTTGTAATGTCTTTACGTTTTTCCCTTTTATAAATAAAATAATCAGCAAAATAAAATTTTCTTCTGTAAAAGTAATAGTTAAAGATTGCATTACCTTTAAATGCAGATCATTTTGTCTAGAGAATATTTGAAGGACGTTACAATCGGCAGAGAACAATTGAAGTACCTTGTCTTGGAAGCTATTCGAGGTGGTTGCCAGGTTTTTACCCATTCTTTTCTCTTGATTTCAACTGTCTTCATGTTTCATTATTGACTCTGTATTTTATCATGTGCTGATTACTTCCACGTAGTTGAAGATTCTAATGAGGATCTTCCTTGGTGGGAGACGGTCATCTTTCTCATATCAATTTCCAATTTGGCTTTTAAGATTGGAATCGAGATGGGGTTGGAATGCTATTTGCTCCATTTTCAAATTTTATGTGCAATATTATTTTTCTAATTTATTCTTATATCTTTTTTGGGTTCACTTGGGAAATGACTATAAAAAAGAAAATGTATAATGCAAGTTGAGTAACTAGACAGAGGATCATGGCTTCACAGTTTTCTTGCTTCTTATCTTGATTGCCTAATATATGATTGTGGTGGAAATCAGGGACACAGAGCTGAGCTATATGCAGCACGTGTTGCAAAATGCTTGGCTGCTCTGGAGGCGCGGGAAAAAGTCTACGCTGATGACCTGAAAAAAGCTGTAAGCTGTTAAGTTGTCATCTTTGCAGCATTGCTACATTTTTTTTTTCAAAATAAATACGATGTGAATTTTGTGAGTGAGGTATAAGCTTTAGTTAATTGCTCCAAAGGAACAATGGTATTAATTGTCTCGTGTCGTCATCTAGTACAATGATAAATGTTTTCCCTAATGTACTATTAAGTGTTCCGTTCGGTGAAATCGTTCTTTTTCTCTGTGTTTTCTGATATAGTAATAATGCCATATTTCATTTTGGCAGCACGTTTATGCTTTTCATTCTGACATATTACACACAATAGGTTGAACTTGTCATTCTACCTCGTTCGACCATCAATGAGAATCCACCAGATCAGCAAAATCAACAGCCTCCGCCGCCTCCACCACCTCCACAAAATCAAGAATCTGGGGAAGAGGAAAATGAAGAGGAGGAAGAACAAGAGGTTTTTTGCTTCCATCACAATTCCAGTTTGATGTAGAAAGATTGTCAATGATTTTTTCTCTCATTTTAAGTGATTGTGATTTCTTCTCAGCGTTTTTCTATGGAATATTTGCGTATGCCTATTGTTTCACTTTGAAATACTTTATTTGATTATTTACCAACAATGTGAGAATTCCTTCTGTAACCAGGAAGACGATGATAAAGAGAATGAACAGCAGGAGCAATTACCTGAAGAATTCATTTTTGATGCTGATGGAGGTTTGGTGGATGAGAAACTTCTTTTCTTTGCTCAACAAGCACAGAGACGCAGAGGCAAGGCTGGGCGGGCAAAAAATGTTATCTTTTCCGAGGACAGAGGACGATATATTAAGCCAATGCTTCCAAAGGTCAGTCAACTTCCTGATCCTTTCATTCAGAACGTTGGTTCAATTTCGGTGTTCAAGGTACACACTTTTCTATTGAGCGTCATATTTTGCAGGGGCCTGTTAAGAGGTTAGCAGTTGATGCAACTCTTAGGGCGGCTGCTCCATATCAGAAACTGCGTAAGGCAAAGGATGCTCAGAGTAGTAGGAAAGTTTTTGTCGAGAAGAGTGACATGAGAGCAAAGAGAATGGCTAGGAAAGCAGGAGCATTGGTAATCAAACTTCAGTTTTATTAATCCCCATGTTGTATAAATTTCAAGAAAAGTATCATATATGAAATTTGAGACATCAAATATGCGTAATTGACATGATTATAACAGTTTATCCTTTCTCATCACTGGAATGCTGACAATATCTTGCATATCTTGATTTGGCTAGGCTTGGAAGTTATCTACTTTGATTTAATTGCTCTATAGAGATACAGAATTTCAGAACCTTGAGAGTTGTAGAAGTAAAACAAAATATTCGTTTTTTGACATTGTTCAGATGAAGACATCCCGATTTGAATTTCAATTATGATGACTGCTAATTCTTGGATGTGGCTACCTAGGTAATATTTGTGGTTGATGCCAGTGGGAGCATGGCTTTGAACCGTATGCAAAATGCAAAAGGTGCAGCACTCAAGTTACTGGCAGAAAGCTATACAAGCAGGGATCAGGTAACATAAAGATAATGGTAACAACATTATGCTCTGTCAAGTGCATAGCCTTCACTTTGAAGTGTAACTAAGATTCGAGAGTGGAAAAGATGATTTAGTTTATCACTCATCAAAATTATGCAAATGTTCATATTAGAATAGAATTTCAATTATTTTAATTCCCTAGTTTCTGGAGAGGTCCCATTGAGAAAATTAGTGCCTACCTGGTTTATCAGTTGATCTTGATTGGAAAGAATGATTTGCACTGTAATATTCGGGAAGAGAGTTAATTGATCATTAAGGAGAGTGGGAACCCTTTTTTTCTTTTGGTTTTACATAATGTAGGTGGAAAATACCTAAAATAGATACTTTATAGTTAGATTCCATTTAAAGAGCGTCTTAGCTGCTGGAAACTTGCCTTAGGCGAAATGCTAGTGAATGCTCCCTTTTAAGCGTCAGGAATTTGTAGTTGATTTATCTTATATTTTATCAAATACCATTAATACTTGAGTGATTCCTATGGAGAAAATGGGGAAAATTGCTTAATATTTATGTACTGAGAGTAGAGATGATTTCCACTTCTTTTGCCTAATTATAATTAGTGGTACTACTTTACCATACCTTCATTTATCTATTTTTTTCAGGGGTCCAAATTTCACCCCAGAATTTTTCTGATTGTTTAAGCAAGCAGAATCAAGACTTCTATCTTTTGAAGAACTCTAATTGTTATTTGGATTTATGGTAATGTGTGCTTTTATGTCTAATAATTACATTACAGGTTTCCATAATTCCTTTCCGTGGAGATTGTGCTGAAGTTCTCCTGCCTCCTTCCAGATCTATTGCAATGGCTAGAAAACGACTCGAGAGACTTCCTTGTGGTGGAGGATCTCCCCTGGCTCATGGTCTTACCACAGTTAGTATTTTTTTACAATCTCAAGGAAGATTTTTCAACATCAAGACGATGCTATTACAGCATTTATCCCCAATAAATATGTCTCCAGGAGGTCCTCCTTGAAAATGATATTGATGTTCTCTATTCAATGGTTGACTAAAAAAGTGGGATGCTAAAAGGAAGCGATTGTAAATGTTCAGTATTATAGTTATGTTGGGTCTTTTTCTTCCCGTCGTTCATGACTTATACAAGTCCTTATTCATCTGCAAGCACCGGGCCCATTTCCTGCGATGAATTCTCTGTTCTGATTGTAATGGTAGCAAGTTAAATAATCTGTCCTAAAATGGTTTTTGATCTACTTTTCCAGGCTGTCAGGGTTGGATTAAACGCTGAGAAAAGTGGGGATGTAGGTAGAGTGATGATTGTTGCAATTACTGATGGCAGAGCCAACATATCACTGAAAAGGTCCACTGATCCTGAAGCCGCTGCTGCTGCTGCTGATGCCCCAAGACCTGCAGCACAAGAATTGAAGGTAAAGTCAAGTGCTTTTCCCTCGTGCATCTTTCTTGGAGGTGCTTCATCTGATATATGCATTTATGTGAAGTCGAAACCTTAGTCCATCCATGTCTGAATTAATCCTCTTAATGTGAAACTGACTTCTATGTCACATGGTCATTCTAAATGAAGGATGAGATTCTCGAAGTGGCTGGTAAAATTTACAAATCAGGGATGTCTCTCCTTGTCATTGATACCGAAAACAAGTTCGTGTCGACTGGGTTTGCCAAGGAGATTGCTAGAGTAGCTCAAGGTTTGTTCCATTTTCAAATTTAAGGTTGTTCAATCTTTGAGTATAATTGCAGAAGATCTTACACAACATTCCATTCCTTCCAGGAAAATATTATTACTTACCAAACGCCTCAGATGCTGTCATCTCTGCTGCGACGAAGGAAGCTCTCTCGACGCTAAAGAGCTCGTAAAATAATCGAAGATGTTATCTTGTTCACTAATTTAGTTGAGATGAAAACAGGTTACTTCGTGGGGTCTAAGTACTTATATTTGGCAATGTTCAAATAGGGGCAGGCCATTTAGTAGGAAAATCCACCCTGTTTAAATGTTTACATTGCAAGGATTGTTTATATGAATGAGTGAAAGAGGTGGCTACTACTTCTGATGTTGAAATACAGCTCACCACACACCATGGTACAGAGTTCAATCCTGCTACTGTGCCGTTTACGGTTTATTTACCACTTTATTTTTTAATTTTCCAAAAAAAAAAAAAAATTTATTAATGAAGACTGTGTTTAGTAGTATATTATTTAAACCAATTATTATTTATGTATGATTAAAGTCATATTAGTTAATTCTAATTGACAGAAAGTATGTTGAAATGATAAATATATTCACGATGTTATGAGGACTCTACAATTTATAACATTGCTTTCAATATGAGTTACATAAGTAAATCAATTTTATTTCGTCTATAAATGTTTAAAATGACATACAACAATACTATAATTTTAAAAATGTATTTTAAAACTACTTTGAGTAACTATGGTGGATGCTTTGGAATAAAAATTAGGATTATTATCCATTTGAAACTATTAGTTGCAAGCTTGCAATTTTCCGAAAGAAACATAACCTTGGTTATTTTAAAATTGAGTCATTTATAAGAAAAAGAAATACAAGCTTTAATGAGCCACCACTATTTCTGTTGATTTTTCGTAAACAAGATAATTCAATTCAATTACTTTTCAAATAATAATACTGTTTTTTTGGGAAAAAAAAAATTCGGATGTGACTCATATTTTTATTTATCCTTTATTACATTTAACAAGTATATTAATAGCCAATTCGAGCATATTTTATATGTTGAAGTAAAAAAAAGTACGTCAAATAATTGTTATTTCAATTCAATTGTGTGTATATATATATATATTATAATTTATTGTTATTTTAAGCATTGCATTAAATCCCACCATCATTTTTTTTTTTTTTGGGTGGGGGGATAGTTTCTTTCCGCGGCGAGCTAACAGCAGACGACGCGCCAACGAGAAATAAGTATATTACAATTTAATTTTTCATTTTATTTTGCGAAATTTAACCCTTTTCTCCCAACGTTTCCTCCTGCGATTTTCAAACTCCATTTCCCGCGTGTTCTCGACTTGCAATCCCAGAGGTTGAGCAAAACTTTTGGTAAATTGGATGTCTAAAAGCTTTCTCTAGTGACGAATGTTTCCATTTCCTCGAGATTTCGCCGTTTAGAGGTTGAGAAACTGAAGTGAAGCGAAAGAAAGTTTGTCAAATTAAATTTCTTCTCGTTTTACAGCTTCTGGCAGCGCAACAGTTGTGCTTTGCGGTTTTTTCGTTCCCAGTTTCTCTGGGAAGCCAAACCGGACTTGTAAGTACTTTTTGTTCATCAGTTTTTTGAAATTTAGGGTTTCCCAGAATGCCTTTTTTTTTACTATGGAATGGATATATTTGAGGATTTATTTTCCATTCAAGTAATCCAGCTTATTTGAATTTCTTTTTACAGCAATTTTTCACAGATGGAGGCTCTCTATAAGAAGCTCTACGACAAGTACACCAAACTTAAGGTATATGGCTGTTTTTATTTTGTTGGTTGGTTGAATTTCTGCAAATTGTGTAATGGTTTTAATGCAGAATGCATGGAATAATTTTGTTTTATCAGTAAGGCAAGTGACATATTCAATTGGTTGAAGTTGGATCTGATCTTTGACTTACGCCCCTAAATTTTAAGCATTTTACATATGAATCTGCAGAATTATCCTTTTGTTGGCCCTCAAAAGTTTCATTACCTTTCTTTGGATGGTCTATCTGCATACTGAAATTGAATTCTTGGTTACCTATCTTATTTGTGGTTTCATATCTTTTACAGACAAAAAAAATGTCAGACTTTGATCAATTCAGCAAGGATCAAGAAGTAAAGTTTTTGAATTATGTGTCTGGTATGGGCATTATCCTTTCTTTTACTTATCCGTTTATATTTTTCCTTTGCATCATGTGTGGTGTCAGAGGTTTAAGACAGAAGGATTGAGCTTTTGTTTATACTGTTGAGTTATTGAACTGTGGACTGTGGGTGTGGAATTTTCTCGCTCCTTCCAGCTGCAGAGGAGTTGATACAACATTTGAAAAGTGAAAATGATAGATTGCGTGTCCAGGTTAATGAATTGAGAGATGAAGTAGCTTCAACCAGGTACGTGTTCAAAAAATACCAGTAGCACCTTGTCCAGTCTTTATCATTTTTTTGTGTGTTCCTTTGTTATTGAAATTTGTTTAATTGAACCGATCCTGCAAGGCTGCAACTTTCAGTACCTGCTTGATGGGCTAACACAGTATGCTAGTATGGTTGCAGGTCTGACATGGATGCAAAATGTGCTGATTATCAGAAGCTATTAATGGAAGAGAATCAAAGGAGTAAGAGACGCACATTTTCTCGCTCAAAATCATTTGCATAACTGTATCTATGAATTTCTAAGTCCAGTTTTAGTGAAGAATGTTCACCTCCAACAATTCATAAATTTTATTTTCCGGCAGGAGAAAATCCAAAATTATTATGCCTTGAGTTCTTATGCTGACTACGGGTTATTGGGTTTGCATGCCTGGATAAGAACTTGAAACAAATGCTTGGGTTTTAAACTAGTCTAAATTGTAAGTTAAAAATGAAGGATTTTACTTAGAATTTTAATCTCTTAATTGCTTTTTTACTAGTGAAATGGAAACACTCAAATTCTTGTTGGAACCACTTAAAGTTCAAGATGTATGGTTTTTTCATTAGGCGCATTGGCCAAGCATTAAGTTGTGGTCGTTTAATATCTGTAAGATGTAACTAGACATATACAAAAGGTTAAATTGCTAAATTACATTGCCTAAATTAAAGTAACTTCAGATTTGTTTCACATTAATTTTCAAAGGTACAAATGCATTCCTTATGATTAAGTATGATCTTCCTATTCATCTTTTTAAAATACAGTTGTTGGGGTCCCACTACAGCTCAATTTCCTGGCTCACTGTAGCTTTTATCCTTCACCTTCCTGTCCATTTTCAATTATACATAATTATTGGAATCTGTTCACTGAGGTTCATTTTGCATAGCATTAACTACATCTCTGACAAGCATTCATGTGCCAATTGCCAAATAAATGCTTCATATGGGCTTAATACTATTGCAATCCAGATAATACTCTTTCTGAAGAAGTTGAGAAGCTTCGAAAACTTCAGCAGGAGGGAAATTTTGGTGGTTTGAACAATGGGTTAAGTAATGGACTGCACACGCCTAGTGGTTTCCAAATTGTACCTGGGGAAGTTTTGAAAGGCTCATCTGGAGGAAATACAAGAAAGCGTTCCAGGGGTGCTACTCCAGTGACAGATGAACTCAAAACTTTTCAGGCAAGTGCTCAAGATGATCCCATGCTAAGGCAATCAACACGTGAGTTGTCCCAGAAAGCTGCCTCCAGTGAGGTTGCCAACATGCAGCTGGTATATCTGATTAATGATTGATTTTGAGTAAATACTTTTGGTTTTCTTTCCTTTGATATTTTCAATGCAATGCTACAGCTGGAGTGCTGCGGAAGAAATATTGAACATTTAGGTTGGTATTGGTAGATGTAAAGATAGCATTATGTTGGCATGATGGTGTTCCTGGAATCTAATCCTTGAATTGGTTTATAGATGGCAGAGTAAATGGGAATGTTTCCACCAACTGTTGCCCCTACCAATGTCTTGTAGAGCACTTGATGGGCATGGAAGTATCGACAACCAATCGAAATGAAGGATTGTGTATATCAGCACTTCATAAATCGAGTGGTAACTTGAACATTGGATATGACGTTTTATAGTTTTAGATTATGCCATTTGAGAACTCTGTATTGTTGCATCTATCATTTTGATTAATGGATTATTTTCTTTGCTAATTGTTAACATTAAGTCCAGATGATACATTTATTTATTTATTATTATTTTATTTATTTTTACTGTTGTAGAAAGAAACGTCAACTTTTAGGGGTTCTCATTGTCAGCTTTCTTTATCAATACCTCAGATTGGCATGAAAACTTCTACAGGGGGCTTCTCTCTCTCTCTGAAGAGTTTATGATGTTATTTTATATTTGTCTCTTATTCTCATCGTATTTTATCGTGTGAAGGTTTGACTTAAACAATATATGATTTGATGTTTCGATGCGTAGATAGTGTATTAGGCATGACATGGACTTAGTGGCTAGTTTAGCTTTTACTTTTAGGATATTGAGAGGAAAAAGGAATGACAAGCTATTAAGCTTGTTCTTCTGCATTGTGGCTGTTACACTTTTCAACTGCTAGTTGGTTTTCTTCTTTCTACATTAGATTTTTGTTCCAATTATACTTCTCAGTGTTTTTTCCCCAACCAGATTTGGAGAAATTGGTGATTTCTTACTCTTTTTATTCCCGCTATGGTTATATCAGGTTACTCATTCAGTCTAACGTGGGTAAATAAATTGGCTGGAGACACGGAGATCCTCTATCGCGTCGTTTCTCTGGGTACTTTTGAGAGAGTAGCCCCAGAATGGATGAAGGAGGCCATCATGTTCAGCACGAGTATGTGTCCAATTTTCTTCGAGAAGGTAACAAGGGTCATCAAGCTGCACTGCTAATAAAAAGTATGTCTAATGCTTTTTAATCAGTTAGTTGCTCCTATTTTGTTAACTCATGTGTAATTGTTGAATAAAGCCCTCTGCAAATTCCTATTTGCTAACTTAATGTCTCCTCCAGTAAAAAGAATTGTCAACTCTGAAGCCATTCTCTTTTCTTTACCTTTTCTCTTTTTTCCTTCTTAGAATGAACTAGTTGGATTGTATGGTGATTCTTCAGTGAGTGATGTATATATTATATCTCGGATATATTTGAGGTTGTTAATGCATCAGCCAGAAAGAACTTGACATCTGAATCAGATAGAACAAGAAATTGATCTACACTTTTCATCATTATAGAGATATTGTGTGCTGGAAAATCTTTCTGGTGTGGGCCGTGTGGTGGATCAACAGTACAATTAACCGGTTTATAATTTGAACTTTTGAGTATATACATAAAAGTAGAAAGTAAAAGGACCTTGGAGTGGGAAGTCTAACAGTATTAATATCTGAGATTGGCATCTTTGGTAGGGCTCTCTGTCCCTCAAGGGGAGGGAAACAAAAGCATCTTGATGATTGAAAATTAAAAACAGAATGATTATCTCTAAGTGGCCACTTAGCTTTTGCATGTGTTTTTCACTGTAGAATGGGACTTATTTTCATGAATCTATCTTTTAAGCACAAGATCTTTTTTTTTTAAAAAAAAAAGTTCTTCATCTTTGAATTATAATCTAGACTATTTATCATGCCAAGTTTGCTGACCATCTTTGGAATAACTATAGCAAAAGCTTGTAAAAGTAATGTTAATAAAGTAATTTGCAAGTTGTGAGTTGTTTATAAACTTCTAAACTTGACTAGTTGTATCAAATTGGCACAATGTAGGAGTCAAAGATCAACAGTTCGAACCTAATTTTTATTCCTACATTATTGACTCATGAACTTGACGAGTTGTATAAAATTGAATCCTAAACTTAAATGTATTGTAATTTGATCAAATGTTCACTTTTTGCTAAATTCACCTACGAATTTTAACAAAAAGGAAAGTAAACATTTCTCAAAATTCACCAAAAATTGATATTTTTCCAAAAAACATTAAGACATTACTAATTTTTCTTAGAAGTCCAACGTTTGAATTTTTACATTACAGATATGAAATGTAATATTTTTTAAAATAAAAGAGAAATCAATTGGCATAATAAAAAAAGAAAATATCCAGAAAAAAAAGTTGTAACATATTTAGTTCCAAATACTTTTTTGATTCATAATTTGATATTAAGATTATTTAATTTTTTTTTCAAAGTTACATTCATGGAAATTTAAAATAAAAATAAAAAGTACTCATGAAAAGGAGGATCCAATTATTATTAAGCGGTGGGTGAAGAGTTTCATTTTTTTTATTATTTTTTTAAAAATATGGTCTTTGTGGTTGAATAAAGTGGTGGCATTAAAGCAGTGGACCGAAAGTAGCCGTTGGGAATTCAAAAGCAACATAATTGGAATCTTCGCCGTCTCCCTAACGTTCACAAAAATTTTTGAATTTCAATGCCACCAAAGCCCTAATTCTTCATCTCTCCCTCGTTTTAAGCCCTCCAAGTTCCCCTTCCCTTCTCTGCTCCGCCTCTCTCTCTCTCTGCCTTCAACCAAGAAGGCATAGAAAAATTCCTTGGTTCCATCGCGCTGGAATTCTCTGTTTCCTCTGAATTTCGAATCGAAGAGAATGGCGGCCATTAATCGATACACCGACAACTCCACGCCGGCTAACCCTGTTGTTTCTCCAGCCAAGCAATCCTTACCGCCAGCCAAAACTGCGGACTCTCAGTCCGTTCTCAAAAGGTATAAACATTTCCGTTTCTTTCGTGTTTGATTCCTGTATCAACCCCCGCTCTCTGATTTTTGTGATTTCGGCCCGTTAGTTAACTTTAGCTGGATTGAGGCAGTTGTAGGGTTTTGGATTTTGTACCTTTTCAACTTGGTCTTTTAGTTCGAACTGATTTTGAGACGGATTGATTTGTGGTTTTCATTAATGATCTTTTTAGGGTTTTAGGTTAATTTGAGCGTCTTCTGGTTTTCTCCCCTTCTTTTTGCCCCATGGCCACATGCGGTCAATGTTGAAAGATCAACCCCGTTCTTTTGTTTTTTAATTAAAAGTAATTAGAGAAGAACCAATCTTACTGAGGACTCTGTCTGTGTTCAACTAACTAACAGTTTTCCTCTATATTTTGTTGTGCTTTTTTTTACTTTAACAACAGGTTGCAGTCTGAATTAATGGCTTTAATGGTAAGACTTGCTACATTTCTCCTTCTCATATTTTGGTCTGCTGAATTTTTGAAGTATTTGGAAATGTGATTCTAAAGTTTGCCAATAGACTCTTCTGAACTCATGTTTCTGAAATTGCAGATGAGCGGAGACTCTGGGATCTCAGCCTTTCCTGTGGAGGATAACATATTCTGCTGGAAAGGGACAATAACTGGAAGCAAAGACACAGTGTTTGAAGGAACAGAATACAGGCTCTCCTTTTCATTCCCTAACGATTATCCTTTTAAGCCTCCAAAGGTGAAGTTCGAGACTGGCTGTTTTCATCCAAATGTGGACATTTATGGCAATATTTGCCTGGACATACTTCAGGTAATTCAGCTATGACAAAACAAAACCCAGTTGACGAAATCTACTATATTGAAAAGTTAACTTCTTTGATTTGTCATGCTAAAACCAATCCGAAGTGAGAAATGTTTCATCTTTTGCAGGATAAATGGTCATCAGCTTATGATGTGAGAACTATTCTTCTATCCATCCAGAGTCTGCTTGGAGGTAACCTCCTCCCAAAACACCATACCTCCTTGACTTGGATGGAGTTATATTATATCAGTATGAATCCTTTTAATCTGGAATGGACTATAGACTTTGCAATGAACTTTTGCTATTTATATGTGCAGAACCAAACATAAGTTCACCTCTTAACACCCAGGCAGCCCAACTGTGGAGTAATCAAGAAGGTGGGTTTCCATTATAACACTAACTTCTCTTCTCTCTTAGAGTTTCCATGTGATGAAAGTTGACTAACCCATGTTTCTGTTACCTGTTGTAGAATATAGGAAAATGGTGGAGAAATTGTACAAGCCTCCAACAGCAGCTTAGCTTGTTTTAGTTAGTTTACGCGAAGAATCTAGGATTCTCTCTCTTTTTGGAGCTAGAAAGGAGATTCTCAAATGACATTTTTTTTTTCTTTCCTTCAGTCATTTCTTTCTTTTTTTTTTTTACTCCCTGGAATGTCATAGATGTCTTCTGTTATATGTGGAAATTTCAAGTCGTGAGCTATATTTGTTTGTTCTCGTTTCAAAGTTCTCTCATGCTTTTTTCAAAGTTTCTTGAAATGGAAATGATGCTATAAAACAGGGGGGTCCCTCATACTGAGAAACCATTCAATTTTAGATGATTCAGAGAAAGAATTAAAGGGTGTGTTCCCAATACTTCAGACAATCTGCACTTCTAACTTCAATCTTAACCAAGAGATGCCCACATTCATAAACAAGTCTCCAAATGGGAGTGTGTAAAGGAAATGTGATGTCTCTGACACCTCAGAAGGGAATTAATATTAGCAAAATGGTGTAGCCTACAGAAAACTATTTAAACTAACTCACTGCATGACAAAAGTAGTTACTCTTTTTGAACATAAGTAAAATTTGATTTTGATACCTTAATTAGTTCTAAGTTTTTTTAGCAATTATAACTAGTTGTTAAGTTGATTTATAGTTGGCCTAGATTATTTTTGTTGTAGATATTTTAAATTATAATAGCATGCTCTCAATTCTATGGAAATTGCATAAAGATATCAATATCCGTGAATACTTATGGAAAAATCATAGAAGTCTAAAAAAATTCATTACAAAATATTAAAGTAAAGATAAGTGTCATTTTCATACTTTGATGAGTTAAAAATCTTTATTATAGTATTCAAGGTAAATGGCAAAAACTACCATTAAACTTAAATTTCATGTGGAAGTAGGAGGATTGGAACCTATGATCTCTAGATCAGAGAGATATGTCTTTAATCAGTTGTATTAGATTCAGTTTAACCTTTTCTTTTGTAATTACAATTGTACCCACAAATTTTTATATAATAATGAATGCACTCAAACTTAATTAATTATTGTAATTACATCCATAAGTTTTTATTCTAAAAAATAAACCCTTTGACTTACTAAAATGTTAAAATTTTTACCCAACACGGTTTTGAGACCTGAGGTTCCTCGTCGTGCTTTCAATTCCATTCAAAACTAACTTCCAAATTAATGCGAAGTTGCCAATCTCCATTCCAGCTTGGCTCATGAGTAAATATTGAAGGAAAATTTGATCCGTCTCTGTACATCTTTTAAAAAACTGAGAAAACGTTTGCAGTGATCAATGGAGGAGATTTGGAAGCATATGAAGAACAAGAAGCTGAGAGGAAATGATAGTTCAGGAAGATTTGGAAAGTGTTTGAATTCTACTCGAAATTCGACAACATAAAGACTGCCGTAAAGTTCTTGAACCCAATCAGACAGCACAGGAGAAATAATAGGCAACGTCAAAAGAGGATGCCAAGTTTTGCAGAGAACAAGCCCTAGAAATTTGACTAGATTTCAAGGCTCCTGTTCTTCCATTAAATTTTATCCAAGCCAGCAAGGATCCTGCAGCCGTAAAATGGATTGGGGTTCAGTTGGTTCTTCGATATTCTATATAATTTTTGAGAAAGCGGCCACAGAAAGTGGCAGCTTCTTTTTTTTAGTTCAACACGTGGGAGTAAGAAAATTCGAACTTATGACCTCTTGAATAAGAAGATATATTTTTTAAGTAATTGAGCTATACTTAATTTGGCAGCTTTGTATTAATTTCGAAGTGGAATTGCAAGCATGACGAGAAACATAGGCACCAGAAACCGACTTCAGGAGGAGGGTTTGAATTTTTAAGTAATTAAAATTGAAGGTTTCCCTTTTGCAATTAAAACTTTGTGTGCGTCAATAACGTGTATAAATTCTCGACTAAAAGTTTGTAGATTCACATTTTCTTCCCCTATGTTAAACTAAAAACTTTATGAATATAGTTAAAGTTAAATTGAGGATAGCTTTTATATATTTTTTGTTTCCATATGATTGGAAATGAAACCCTTGGAAATATGTAATTATCAATATATGGAGTGGACAGACATTTAAACTTATTCTTTTTCTGTATAGCATATTTCTCAGCCAAAGTTGAATATTTACTTATGCACTTGATTTTGCGGCTAAGTTTGGCATTTTCCATGGTTGGGTTATCTTTGTATGATTTGATTTTGTTGTTTAAATTATATGTAATTTGTTGGTTAGTTTATAGATACCTTTTTTTTTCAATTTTAATTTTTACCATTACTCAATGATCATTAAAAAGTTAAAACTTTTTCGTACCTGTTTAAATGCTGGGTTTATTACTATCAGTGAACTCGAGAGTATAACAAAAATTAAAAATCTCCCAACATT
The DNA here is from genome assembly GCA_026257165.2 of Telfairia occidentalis. Lineage (NCBI taxonomy): Eukaryota > Viridiplantae > Streptophyta > Magnoliopsida > Cucurbitales > Cucurbitaceae > Telfairia > Telfairia occidentalis. Next base: position 933,267 of record JAOANK020000048.1, on the reverse strand, counting down.
TAAACCAAAATTGATTCCACATCACATGGATAACATTCATGTAAATTGTTGAACATGCATCCTATGGTGATAATAAAGACTAATTACCATTAAGAATCCAAGTTGCAAGTCTCCCATCTTTATTAAAATATATATATAAAAAAAAAAACCTAGTACTAGAGAAAAGAGGGAAAAAAATAATTAAAAAAATCTCCTAGTGTCCTTTATGATATGACATCTTAATATTTTATTAGTGGGAATTGGAAATAGCTAAGAGAAAAGAATTACTTGCGTCTGAAAAAAAGGTCCAACATTGAACCTGTTTGATTGTACCACGGACAGACCCATCTTCATCAAAACAAAATATTCCCCTTTCATCA
>JAOANK020000048.1:853421-863437 GCA_026257165.2 Telfairia occidentalis | reverse complement strand
AGATTAATTTCATACTTCCAGCATTTGTTCTCTTGATCAAGTGAAGCCATGTTCTTAAGTTCAATAAACATGTGAAAATGAGATTCAAATTTTTTATTTTTTGGTTGAAACTACATACCCTAATTAAACTATATTCAAGCTGTCTAGTGAAACTGAGTAATACAGTCAAGAATGACTAATCCAATTAAATTGTACGTCGGGTAAAATATCCTTCAGTAGTTGTACAAATTTTCTAAAATTTCAAACAAGTAAATTCAAAATTCAAACCCAAAATCAGATTCCGATTTGTAAACTTTCAACTTTCATATAAATAACTATTCTTTCAGGATTAATAATTCATTTTTAATAACATTATTAGCTTCTTTCGAGTTTTTGTCATTTTATTTTATTTTTAATTTTTCACAATTTCTTTATGGTTTTTATATTTTAAATTATGAGTTTTTTTAATGGTTAGTTGTTTTTAAAATGGTTTTTCCATGCAATAGATTTGGATTTCTAGTGTTGTTATACTGCTATAAAGAGTAAAGGCTGAAAATGAATGCATAAAAAAGAAGAGCAAAATTTTCCTCGTTCAAATTTGATTATGAACATGGTTAGCAATATCTCGAAAAGGTAATCGTTGAGATTTCTCGAGCGATTTGATTTGCGAATGAGCTTTTTGTTGTTGTTGTTGTTGTTGTTGTTCATCAATGGAGATCTCTCTACGCCTGCTTCGAACATCGCGTGCATGGAGGTTATGATTCTTCTCCTTCACACGGCAAATCAAGACATGCTTATCCATCTCATCTGGTGACGAAGCTTGTCCATGTCCCTTCTTCTTCGATCTCTCTACCTCTTCCGCTTTGATTTCGTACGCCATTGCCTTCTGTTTCCATTCTTCAACCTAGCGAAAGTGGAATTTTGAATCATCAGATCAGAGCCAATGGTAAGGTAATAGAGTTTTTCTTCTGTGTGTTTATTTTCAGGAGTAATGTTCTTACTGAAGATTGTAGAAATTGAATTTTAAATGATCAGATCAGAGATGTACGGTTATGGAGTTTAATTGTGTGTGTGTGTGTGTGTGTGTGTGTTTTGAGAAGAAATGTTCTTACTGATGATTGCAAAGATTGGATTTGAGACTCGGATTCTAGGGCTCGGTCTTTCCAGAACTCTCGAGAAACCTGCAACTCTTCCATCTCTTCCCTTACTTGATTCAACATCTCCTGCATTTGCGACCATTGATCTTTTTCTGCTTTAACTTGCTCCATAATTCTTCGAATAATCGCCTTGCAATGCCCCGAACAATGACTATGTTCTTGTGATGTTGAGTCCTGGAGGAAAAGAGATAATCCGTGTTACAGAAATTTGAATTCTATCGGTTGATCTTGATCACTCGAGAGGAGAAATTTACCTGATTAGGAAAGTGTTTTAGAATGAAAGAATCCGGATGTTCGGTTCGGATCTTTGAAGATTCGGCGGAGCTGGTGGTGAAGCTAACGGCGGAGATCGTAGCTGTAGTGGAAAGCATGGACCTACACTCCTCCCTCATCCTCTCCAACAAAGTTCCCTTTGACAAATCCTCCATTTTTCTCCTCAAAACCTCCACCTGAACATTTTTCAAAGTTAAAATAGATTAGATGTGGAAAAAATTTGGATCATAGAACTGATATTTGCGCCATTCTTACATTGAATTTTCCACTTGATATGAAGCTTTGGTGATCTCTACAAGCCCCCCTCGTCTCTGTAACAACAATCAGTTCCTCAGAATCCTCTTCGATTTTTTCAAGCCGTCTCTGTAGCAACGATGCTCGTTTGTCAAAATTACTACACTTTCTAACTTCCATTTGCTTATCTCTCGAGCCTCTTCGCAACCTGTCGAGTTTCTGAGCCAAATCGCTGATCTCTTCCTCCAATACCATCTTCATGTCCTTGCCTTCAGATATCTTGTTTCTCCCCTGCATCAAACTTGGTTTTCAGAATATGAATCTGGTATTAATCTTTCTCAGAAAACTCAAAAAACCCAACTTTGTATGAAAAAATACTGCCCATATTTTATTTTCTCGAAACTTCTCTTAGCAACTAAACAAAGAAGTGTGGTTATTCCAAATGTGGATTGCGTTCATTGATTAGTTCCTACTACTTCTGAGTTCTGCCCAATTTCAAATGCGAAAATCAACAGTTTTCCTTCAGAGATTTTGAGTTCCAATCTAGTTGGAAAGTAAACAGAAAGTGAAATTGAAGGAAAAAGAAGACAAGGACTCACAGAGACCAGAGCTTGAACAGCTGATTTCAGATTCCTTTCCATTCGGACCTTCATCTTCTCCAACTTCTTGTTGGTAACCTCCCTCTCCATCCTCAGCAAATTACACTCCGCCCTCAACATCTCCGCCTGAAACCTCCACTTCTCCTCCGCCGCCGTCGCACCGCCGCTCTCTCTCCCCTCCACTCTCTCACTCCGTTCGAGCAAAACAACCGGAAATCTCTCCGTCAAAAACGTCCGTTCCTGGTCGAACAACTCCTCGAGCTTCCCTCTCCCGTCAACACCAGAAGTGGGTTTTCCGGGCAGGCTCTTGGACGGGCGCCGCCGCGTCCTCGGCCTCCTCGGAAAGTGGAGGATCCTCGGGGTCGGCGGCGCCGGTTGTGGGTATTGCCATTTGGGCCTTCTAGTAGCAGTCACTGTCGCCAATGATGACATGGAATAGACCTAACGCCCCTTTCGTTTTCCCCTGTAGGTTTTTGAAAACGAAAACAGAGAGAGAGAAGAAGAAGAAAGAAGAGGGGGAATCGAATTGGGAGAGAGGCGTGCAACCTCGTGAATTGTAAGAGTACAGAGATTTCAAATGAAAGCTGTTGTAAGTTGTAATGTGTGTGTGAGTGTTTTCTCTTTTGCATGGCCTAATTTATCTCCTTGGAGGACGAGAAGTTGGAGTGAGAGTGAAAGAGAACCTTCATTTTTCATTAATGAAGATCGCGATATATATATGGGATTGGGAAGAAAGAAGGATTCGGATTCGGATTTTAGGCAAAATGTTTCCTACCAAATGCCAATAAACAATTAAGTCAGCTCGGACCACAACTTCTTGTTCTGCTCCAACTTAAGCATAAACAAACAATCTGCACAACGGTCAAATCCCCTAAACCCAAACTCAAAAACACATACACACTATGCTTCTTCTCAAGTTTCAAGACGTCCCCAACTTTCAAACCTTTATAGCTTAGTCGATAAAGTATAAATTTCTAAACTTTTCTTCAATGACTAATATGTTGAGTTATGTTTTTTTAGTTCAACAACGTGTGAGAGTGAGAATTCAAACTCTCGATTTTTTTGTTTGAATGATATGTCTTAATTAGTTAAGCTATATTCAGGTAGTCAATATGTTAAGTTGTGTTGAGTGGCTACACATTTAAAAACTCAGCACTTAATCGGTCATAAATAGCTTTATATTAATAGTTATTAATCAAATAAAGAAACAAATAATGTTTTTGACACTGTGATTTTTAATTTATTAATACTAATGATGGTAATATCTTTTTTGTACCAAGCTGAGAGAAAGTTTTTGAATGTTTGAAAAAATAAAATAAGATTTTGAAAAAAAAAAAAGAAAGAAAAACATTGTAAATATTTAAATGTCTAAGGAAACAACAGTCACATATATCAAGGTGAATGTGTCAGCCAAATTTCATATAATTATATATGATTGGTGGTGGCTATTTAACATTAAAAATATCGGTGCGTGCCGTTTAAGGTAATTGTTGGTTGGAGGTTTGGACTTTTCCTTTTTTCTTTTTAATAAACAGATTCCTTAAATTTTTAATTTTTAATTTAATACCTTATTTTATGAGGTTTTAAACTTCCCACTGACAAATGACAAAATGACAATATCTTCATTCTTCTCGACAGGGTGTGTGACATTATTAGACTTGCATTAAATATTTTAGACTACACACTTTTAATTATTTCATTTCATTATAGTTAAATCATATTTTTGTATGTATATACTATTTTAAAATTTTGTCAAACTCACTTCTACAACAAGTGTTAAGATTTTTTTGTTTTTTGTAACACTAGTATAGGTTGGGCTTTATCAGTGATACTTACAATTTTCAACTATATTTAATGTCAACCATTATAGATTTAATAAATTAAAATATACACTTGTATGTATATACATTTATAAGAAACACAAAATCTACTGTATATAATTATCAATAGGTTCTGTACTTTGATTATTTGTTTTTATAAAATTGTAAGTGGTTTAATTTAATATTGAACTTGCAATTTGGTCACGCAATTTCATGAACTTTTACCGTTGTAAAATGTACCATACCACTTAAATAACAACCACTGTTCAACCAACTTCGTTAATTTAATTACATACATCCAAATCTCAAAACTCCATCTTTTGTAGGGTATTTCTTTGACTTGCCCCAAGATGAAGTTGTTCTTTGAAAAATGGGTAAAAAATTTGTTTACAATTTTAAAAATAAAGTTTATCTTTCAAATTTAGAACGGTCGACCAAACATATTTGAATCTATCTTATTACTTTGAGATATATGGTTAGTTTGAGCTGAAATTCCTGTAATTTTATCTTTTAACTTATTCAAAAAACCTAGAACACACATTTATAATAATTTCACAAACATGTGTTGATTTTTCTAAAAATAGTCATTTAACTCTTGAAAAAAGAAAAGCTTCCAAAATATTTTCAAGAACACAAATTTATAATAATTTCATAAACATGTAATTTTGAAGTTGAAAACAACTTTATTCGTTCTATTAAAAAATAAATTACTCGTAAGATCACACTAAAAAAGAAAAAGGACAGCTATTTAAAATATTTATTCAAACACATTTTTGCCAAAAATATTTTAAGACCAATTTCATAATATGTTGTTCAAAGTTTCCATTAAAATTTGAAATAATTATAGTTAAGTTACTATTCTAATTCATATGGTTTGAATTTTATTTTAATTTAATCTTTGTATTGTTTAATCTCTAATAAGTATTTATAATTGACAACTTTCTCACGTAACACTTTTTTTTTTGGAATGCATGACATTGTTTTCTTTACATGTGATGAATAGAGAGAGTTGATGGGCTGATATTTATTGAAAAAAATAAAATAATTAGCTAAGAAAATTGTCAATATTTAGTAAATAGTTTTTTGGATATGGAATGTATGTTTCACATGCCTTTTTAAATGTTTATAGAGGATCTAAAAATATTTTCTAAAAGCAGTTTTACCAATTAAAAATATTTTAAAAATTTTTAATAATCAGGAGTGGTTTTAAAAAAATAAAATAGATTTAACCATTTAAAAAAAAAATACTTATATATAAACAAGTACTTTGTTTAAAAACAATTTTTTTTTTTTTTTTTTTTGGGAATAATAATTATGGAGAGTTAAAAGAAAAGGCAAAAATTTGAAAAAAGAAGTGATAGTGGAGTGGCAGTGAAGAGCGCATCAAATCAAGGATCTCACACGAATGATGTGACCTCTCTGCAACGCTATTTCTGTGAATTGTTTTAACTCTCACTTCCAGTTTCGGTTATCTACTTACCTTACGCCACATTATTATTTTCCCATTCTTACTTAATATAATCGTTATTGGAAAACAAATACCTATTTTCAATTAAATTTCTTCATTCTTATCCTTCTAGAGTAATTTTACCCTTACTTAAATTTTATTTTATCAAAAAAAAAATATATATATATATACTTATATATTTATCTAAATATCATAAAATAAATATGTATTTTCAAATATAACAAAAATTTTATTATTTTACAAAAATAGCATGATCCAAATCACTTTTAATCGATGATATATATATTTATTAGTTAAACTATACTTTGTTTTTAGTACAATAAGGGTGGTAAGATTTGACCTCATAATATGAGGGTTAGAGAATTTCAAATTCTCACCAAACAAACAACTTTTCGTTGTTCCCATTCGTAAAAATACTATTTTTTTTTTTGTTTAAATACATACATAAACTATTTCCCATTGGAATTAAATTAACTAACTTTTATAGTTATTTTTTCAGATTGAGTATTTTTTTTCTTCATTTGAAATTGTAGTACTTAGACCAATTTTATTTTTTTTTTACTTTTCATCTATATATATATATATATTTTTTTTTTTTTGAAACGATGAAAAGGAACTCATAGTTTTAATATAAATTAGAGACGTCTTCTATATTCAAATGATTCGTTCGTCTTCATTTGATTACAAAAATTATTAATGTCTTTGAACAACTAATTGTACGCTAGCCATTTTAAAATTATGTTTAATAGTTCCATCATCTTTATTCTTTTTTTTTTTTTTTTAGTTCATCAACTTGTATGGGAGAGAGGATTTGAACCTATGACATCTTGGTCAGAGAGATATATCTTTAACTAGTTAAATTATGCTCGGTTTGGCCCATCAATTTTATTCATTCATTCAATTTTAATAGTCAATGTCCTATTTTATATTAAATTAACCTCGTATCTCATATATGTCTCTTTTTATATTCAAGAGAGTATTTAGTTCACACATTAATTTTTATAATCTAAAGTTAAAAAAAAATCAAGTTCTATTTTTTACACACTAATATATGAGTTTCCTTTTTAAGAATTGGTTAATTCAATAAGTTACATAAAATCAAACCTAAGAAACTCACATACTAATTTTTACAAAACATGAACCAAAAAACACGTGTTTAATAAACCCACATTTTTCAACTTCAAATTTATTAAAACGTCGTTCATCTTTGAGCTTTGTATGATTAATTTGCATTATTTTTTGTTCCAATCGATTGATATCTAAAGCTCATATGTTTGAACTTTTTAATTTGTTTGGTTCAAATGATTTTTATGGTCGACATGTGAGCATAATGATAGGCTTCCAATCAAAAAGGTTTACGCAAGTAAGAGAGCTCGAGAGAATGTAGCATGATAAAAGTGGTTAAGTAGGTCCTAGTTAGTTAGTGAAAGAGGATATAGTTAGGGTATTTCATATCTCAGGTATATATTCTAGTGTCAGCGGAGATAAGGGTAGCCAACTATTTTGTTATATGAAATTGGTTAGTAGGAGAGGTATGGGAGTTCTCGAATTCTCCCTTGGCATCTTGTAATTTTCCTTGAACATATAAGAATTTCAATTTTTATCATCTAACTCAACCGTTAAGATATCTATTTTTTTTCTTGGGGTTGAAAGTTCAAATCTACAACGCTATGTGTTACTAAAGAATGACTTTGTGAAAAAGTGGAGAAGAGCGAGGAGTAAAGGGGTGCATGAAATGGTCAAATCAGGCATAACTCAATTGGTTAAAGATATATCTCCCCAACTAAGATGTCATGGGTTCGAAACCCCTACCCCACGTATTGTTGAACTAAAAAAAAAAAGAGAGGGGTGCATGAAATGTGGTTGGTTGGTGGAGCGCAAGGCCCAAGTCCAGTGGCTCGTAAACCGAAGCCCAAAAGAGTCGGATCTGAGGCCCAATTGAATTTGGATCTCATCATTTCAAATTTTGAAATGTTTCGCTGTCTCTGCTAATTGCTCAAGTAAAATGACAGTCTGCTTCTGGCTACTCACAGATCAACAGTCATACGGTTCAAGTACAGTACCATTAAAAAATAAATCAATAAATAAAATTTCTGAATAGTAAACTCAAATAATATAAATAATTAATCCTTCTTGTAACTTTTTTTCCCTTCCAATAAGAAAAAGAAATACGTTTACCCGAACATTTATTTTGATGGTATGAAGTGGTTCACTAAAAAGCAGAAAGAAACAGTTGTAAAAGTTCCATTGGCACTGTGATGTTGAGAAAAGTTGAGAGTAAATTTATAGAGATAAAGCAAGAAGATGTGGCAAGAAATTAGTGGTTACAAAATCTGTTTGGATGAGGAAATGGATGATGTTTGAATGGGGAAGCAACATCGACCCTTGAATCAATTGGGCACTCTCTCAAAACTTAACTATATCCTCTTTCTCCCTTCATCAGTCTCTCAACGACCAAAAAATCCTCAATTTCTCCAAATTTCTTCAAAAATGGCCTCCATGGCTATGACAGCCTCCTTCCTCCCCGTCACGGCCAAGCATCCCTCCGCCGCCGTCGCCCGCCGTGGCCTCATCGTAGCCAAGGCCTCCACCGCCGCCAATGATGGCTCGAAGCCCAACTTGGAGATGAAGAATGTGATCGAGGAGAGCAGGCAGGGGCGGCGGGACTTGGTGGCGGTCGCCTTCACGGTGGCGGCGGCCGGCTTGGCGAAGGCGGCGATGGCGGACGAGCCCAAGGCCGGGAGCGCCGAAGCGAAGCAGAAGTATGCTCGGGTGTGCGTCACAATGCCCACCGCCCGTATCTGCCACAAGTGATCCAGAGATGTTCTCTGTTGTGTTATCTTCTTCCTCTCTTCTTCTCCTCCTCCATTGAACTCTTTTCGTTTGGTTTCAGAATTCGGAGTTTGATTGTAAAAGTTGTAAAAGAAATCACATGAATCTCATTCATGTCATTCTCTTGTTTTGTTTCCTCAAACCCAGAGTTCATTTAAGTAAATTTTCACATTTTGGCATTGCCATTGATCATAACTTTTAGACGTTGATCTCTTCATAAATTCACTTCTCTTTGTACCCATGTAATTTTTTGTCTTTACAATAATATATTTCTTTAGTATAACAAATGCAATCTGATCTCAAAAGAAGGAGTAGATGTCTTAACTACCGAGTTATACTCATATTAAATGAGTATAGCATGTAAGAGTAAAAATTCGAACATCTAATCTTTTGTCGAGATTATATCCTTTACAAGTTGTATTTGAGTTGACAATATTAATTGGTTTCTTAGTTGAACTTCGATACGGAGGTGCCGAAACACTTAACTTTAAACATATATAATTCTAAGATTAGAATGGTTCAATCAAACAAGTGAATCACCATGTATGTATGTGTATAATCACCACAATTCAGACATTTATCTCTACATATAAGAATGGGATTTTTTTTTTTTTTTTTTTTTTTGTGGTCTTTTGTTTCTGCATTATACATCATCCAGAATCATTTAAATATTGGAGCCATGATTACAGAAAATGAAGAAAGAAAAACTGTCTCTACAAGAAAATGAATTTGAAGGAATCATCGATGGAGGTTGGCAAGATGATCCCAGAAAGTGTCATCTCTCCGTTTCCCCAAATGGAAGGTCAAAATGGTAAATTCCCAACAGCTCTACATTTGCATGTCAGCTTCTTCAAAAACAAGCACAGCTCTAAAAATCAGAGTGATTTGGAAAGAAGATGTTCATACACTCGAGAACCTTGATCCTGATCCAACGGTTTCACTTGGAATAGATTTCAAATGATCATAGTATAAATAATTATCATAAATGAATTGCAGAAACCCCAACATAAATAAATATAGATATATATTCCAATTTTTTTTGCATTCTTCAAATATCAGTTGATTTCATCTTTCAGACGGTTCATCTACCTTAACTAGTAAGATTCAATGACCCTTCTCTGAACAACTTCAAGCTCAGGCTGTTGAATCTTTCCCGCGAATATTGCCTCGACGCTTTTCTCCAATCGGTGCCCGCCTTCATCATGGCTGCAAACTCTTCGTAGCTTATGCGTCCGTCCTGCAGAAGAAGAAGAAGAAGAAGAAGAAGAAGAAGAAAAGGGTTGGAAGAAGTGGCCTAAAAGTTACCACATCTAAATCGGCAGCTATGGAGAGAGGGGCTGAACAAGTTTCAGATGTTTGCCAAGCAGGAACTAGAACTTATGAAGAAGCATTTTGAGCTATTTCTAAACACAGCTGTTATGCTGACCTTATCGGTGTCGACATCGTGCATAATGGCGCTGATGACATCCTCGCTGTTCGTTTCTTCTTCATCGTTCAGCACAGCTCGAAGCTCTTCAATCTCAATGAAACCATTCTGATTTTGATCAAAGAATGCAAAAGCTTTATGTAGGTGCTCGTCATTTGCCATCCTTTTAAGATGGATTGAAATTGCAACAAACTCTCCGTAGTTTAGAGTTCCATCTTCATGAACACC
>JAOANK020000048.1:841319-853321 GCA_026257165.2 Telfairia occidentalis | reverse complement strand
GAAAGAAGATTGGCAATCCCACCGAAGGATTCAAAAGGACAACAAAACAGAGAATTATACATACGGCTTCCATAAGAATCTGAAGATCCGTGTCTGGAATCTGTTGTCCAAGCTTTTGCAACCCAGTTCGCAACTCCTCAAGATTTATCCTGCCTTTCTTCTCAACGTCCATCATATCGAATGCCTCCTTTATGCCAGCTACTTCCTCCACCGACAAATGCTCAGCAATCACCTGAGGACAATAGTAAAATGGAATGTCATTCGTAACTCGAGTAAGCTATTCCATATAACACCGCAAATATTTTTTTGTTATTACTCTTAGAGCTCGTTTCTTGAGCTTGTTCATCACAGAAAATTGCTTGAGCCTCGCTTTTACTGTCTCGCCTAATGGAACATTTGGAGCCTTCTTAGCATTTTGTAACCACGGGTGGTCTGCAAAAAGCGATATTTCAGGTTAGGAGCTAGAGCTCAGTCTCAGAGTGCATGTAAATCAGTACGCACGATACCTAGAACTTCCTGAGCAGTAAGACGTCGCTTGGGATCAGGATTAAGCATTTTCCTTACAAGGTCCTTGGCATTTTCAGAGACTCTTGGCCATGGGTCTCTCCTAAAATCAATAACCGAGCGAATAATTGCCTGTGCTACACCCTGTTCGGTTTCTACAACAAAAATTGAAATGCAACTTATGAGGAGGAAATCTGGGAAAAGAACAACAAAAATTAGATTCACTGTTCTTTCCAGATATGACCTTTAAAGATTTATTATTTATTAAAGACATGAACTGACTGTATAGAACAAAAATTCAAACCTGCCCAAAATGGTGGGATGCCACAGAGTAAAATATAGAGGATAACTCCGGCGCTCCAAACATCAACTTCTGGACCATAATTCCTTTTCAGGACCTCTGGGGCCATGTAATAAGGACTGCCTACTATTTCATTGAATTGTTCACCTAATGCAATAGAAACATTAATGTATGGTATGGTTTTTCATGACACGTACAAATAGAAATAGAAAGGTGTGGCAACTGCAACAAAACGAGAATGCGCGACAAAATGATAACATGTCAATTGATTACAAGCCGTAATACCTGGTTTAAAAGTGATAGACAGTCCAAAATCAATTGCCTTCAATGGGGATGATTCCTTCTTATTTGCAAAAAGAAAATTCTCTGGTTTGAGATCACGATGCATCACTCCATGCTTATGACAAACCTATAACATGAAATACACGTAAATACACAAGATTCTTTCTCCAGAACTACAATGTCAAAATACAATCAGCATAAACATGCCAAAAAGAGACTAATTAAAGACATGTTCTAACTTCTAACTAAACAAAACTTACAAAAATAGATAAGGTAATCGACATTTGCTTTTCACCTGAACAACTTCAACAATCGTCCGCATTACGACAGCTGCTGCACGCTCTGTGTAATGCCCCCTCGCAACGATTCGGTCAAACAACTCCCCACCCTCACACAGTTCCATCACAATATGAACTGCCTGATCATCCTCATAAGAGTCTTTCAGGGTAACGATATTTGCATGCTTGGGCAAATGCTTCATTATTTGAACCTCTCTTCGCACATCCTCAATATCAACCGCAGTTCGAAGTTTCTTCTTCGATATTGATTTACACGCAAACTTTTCACCTGTATTAGTATCTGTGCATAAATATGTCACTCCAAATTCACCTCTCCCGAGCTCGCGACCGAGATCATAGTGAGCCGAAATGTCATGACCAGTTGGATCTTTCAACACCCGAAGCTTGTTACCAGAACCATTCACATTGCTCCCGCCATCCTTAGTAGAAAACGGATTAGCTTTCTTCTTGTGCTTACCTTTAGGCTTAGCCGAAGGAGTACCAGGGGTAGCACAGCAATTACCCATGAGCAAGATCTAGAAATGTCGCAATGGTATGACCTTTTAAGAGATTTCGAGACCCATCAAGCAATATATTAAGTGTCAGAAACATAGATTCAAAGAGGAAATTTATAAACGACACCAAAATACAAGTTAAGATCCAAAGCTTTTTTCATTTTATAAATGAAGCCAACCAAGCTGAGACTCTGAGATAGATAATTGAGAGGACGGCTTCCTCTAAACATATATCCAAAAATTGTACAAGATATCACAAATTTCCAGACAATAAAACAAGCAACTAATCCAACGAATTACAAACTAATGAAAAAATCAACCAAAGAGAGATATTCCTATTCATTCATGTTTATAACAAATAATCACACATGACCCATAAAATCCTTTCCTATCGAAAGGAAAATGCTGAAAACAAAAAGCCCACCTGGAATTTTCAGTTGAAATTGAGGAATCACAACGGCGTTGGGAGGAATTAGGCGGAGAAGTTGGCTGGAGAAAGGGGAAATGGAGGATTTGAATCTGGAATTAGAAGGAGAAAGATGAATCTCAAGAATGAGAATGGGGCATTGATTGTTCTTCAGAGTCTCTCTCTCCTTCGACCCTCCTCCAAAAAAATTTTCTTCTTCCCCTTGGATTCAACCAAGACGGAAGACAAACCAGACCCTCCTCTCCCCCACCTCTTCCCCCTTTTTCAATCTACGATGTCCATTTTCTTTTCCTAAATTTAATTACTTAAAACTGATTAGTACAAATAATCATTGCATTTCAGAAAATAATGATATTGGATGTCCAATAAGTCAAATAAATGACTCGTTATCCAATACTATATAAAAATAAGTCAATTTAAAATCTTATTTTAATGAGTAATTCACGGCCTAATTTTAACCAACTTTATAATTCGAGACTTCTATTATGACGGTCCTTACTATCTAGGGTTGGTTTTCATGTATGTTTTTTGCTTTTTAAAAATATGGCACTAAAATAATAAAATTATAATGATAAAACTTAATTATGACTTTATTTGTTTAATGTGAATGATCAAAATTGAGATTGTAACCATTCTTATAATTGTAACAACTTTATATGTTTGATGGAAATTGCTCAAATTCAAACTTGGAGACTAAGATTGGAACTATTCTTAATTATCAAAATATACATGAAGTCAAACTGAATATAACTCAATCAGTTAAGACATATATCATTGATCAAAAGGTCAAAAATTTGAACCCTAAATAACACAAATATTGAAAAGATCTGTCTGAAATCTGCTGTCCAAGCGTTTGCAGCCCATCTGCAACATTCCTTTCACCTCTAACTTAAAGTTAGAATCTTTAGTACATAAACTTGCTTATTCTAAGATATGAGTTTATTAATCTATGAGTTGACTTGGTACATTTTATTTGGCATAACTATCAATATACTATAGACATAGCCATTTTAATCACTTTCTGTCGATACGAATTTGACACCGAGGTTAAATTTCTTCTGTAATATCATCTTTTTTTAGTCATAAAAATTTAGCTAAGAAGTGAAGAAGGTCTGGACACAGATGATAGTGGAAGCTGCTGCAAAACTGGTGGCTCAGTAAATTCTCTCTCAGAACTGATTGAACTTGAAAGTGGACCATCAATGGAAGGCTTTATGACTGTATAAAACAGCACATTGTAGAAAATGGAGAAGATGAAGAGAACAACAGCTGTATTTGCTAAAAAGGGTCCTGAAATCTCTGACATTTCTCCTCTGATTTGATTCCTTGGAAGCTTCATGTCTTGAACTGCAAAAGTTTTTGCAAACCACATATGTTAGAAACATTCCCAATCAGCACAAAGAGAGAAGTATTTGACATTCTTGATTTTCACAACAGCAGGCAATCGTGGTTCTTTCAGGGCATCAGAGAAAAAAAAGAGAACTAAAAATCAATTCTGTTGTTGCAGAATTTTGGCCAAATAGCTGATCAAACTGATCAAGTGTGCATAACCTCGACAAGCGACCAGAGGAGACCGAAAATTTTCTTAGTACTACGGAAGTACTCTAAATTAATTATTTTATTCTATGGTCTTCACATATTTTTAAATGCTATTGAAATGACAAACAATGAATGGAAGTAGTATGAAAATTTTTTCGTACGACATTAGTACGGAGGAGACCAGTGGTTGGGAAGTACCTCGAACAGAAGAGTTTCCATATGCCAACAACCCTTCTCAGGCAGACAGTGAAAATCAAGAGCTTAGAGACTACAAATACAGTCCAATTCAGACACCACACTAATGTTCAATGTACTTCTTCTCTTGGAGGTACTTACTAACTACAACCACATCCATCTCCTTGAGAGATACTGTACTTGATCAAGCTAGCGTGGTTTGAATTAGTTCGATCAATTAAAATTTTTCAACAACACGTTTTGCTTAGAATTAGGAGTCTAACTCCAACACTACATTAATGTCCAACACCTCTCTTATGGGTACTTTCTAACCTACTCCATCTCCTGAAGTGGCTCATCTGCCACTCTCCAACTAAAATTCCGCATCGAACTATTAGGATTCCCGGGGGGGTACCTTTCATCTTGGGAGGACGAGTGACTTGTTTTTTGGAGAAAGATTGAAGCTGCTGATCAAGGTCTTGAAGGGCTTGCCTGGCCTTATCTGGGTCTACCTCGAACTGCTGTGGATCTCTTTCCCTTGCGCACACAATGCGACAACGAGAACCAGAAGAAGGAAATGGAAGACCATTCCTTCTCCTTAAAGCATCAGAGCATTTCTTGGTGGCTAACAATGGCGGAGATGAGAATGGCCACTGGTTTTGATTGAAGAGAGAGTGAAGAGAAAGCATCTGAGTGCTGCTAATTAACCACAGCCGCATGAGGAGGCCTGCTGGATAATGTTATGTTATGTCATTACCCAAAAAGAAGCTGAAGCGACTCTCTCTGTAATCCTAACGATGCGAGTCCAGCAGGGTGTTTGGCAACCAGTATAGCACAATCTTGTTAAGAGTACGGCTGTCCTCACTTCCGCCAGGGATAATATTCCTTCGTCTTAAATATCTAATAAGATAAGTAGTAAAAGAACATTCCTGCATCAAAATAAGGGCTTTTTCAAAGGCTATTATATATATACATATTTTTTCAAAATAAAATTTCAGCAGAGGTATGTTTGAACAATTGTCGTTAAAAAAGAAAACTGTTTTTTTTTTATTTTATATTATTATAACTTTCCTCACCTAACATGTTCTTGACAATTGCTTTCCCTTTTAAAAGGTCTCCAGCCTTTCACAAAATCAAAAAGAGCATTCAAAAGTAACTTAGGAAATCACAAGGAAAAGCAAGACGCTGTGTTTGACTTTACCTTCTGAACGGCGAGCAGCCTGAGTTGAATTTATTTCGTTCACAGTTTTCAAAGTGAAATCAGTGTTCTTTCATTTCCAGATATGGAAATACACAGTTTCAAGTTTCAATCCTTCACAAAGTTAAATCAAGCATACATGGGACCTGCAATCAAATATGCACCTGAGATCAGAGTTCATCCGGCAAATTGGAACCACCTGAATTGGGATCCTCTTATGTGGCGTTCGAATAATCTGAATTGGTTCAAACAGCAGTTCAAATCTTATCAGAACCCTTCAATTAGCTACATCAGGCATAGTTCATTTTCCAGTATTCACAGAGGATGCTAAGATCAGGATCCATATAATAGCCAAGAAATATATTTGGAACCTGAAAAGCTTTAATGACAGTTTGCAACCAAGTCATGAATCACATTTCAAGCCTTGACACACTCACAAGCACATGACAGTTAAGCATTCGATCTAGCAAGATGGTTTGTAAATTAGAAAGAACACTGTATGAAATCTATGGAGTCTGTTCTATACACAAGTTAAAAATGGGGGAGGTTGATGGAATGAAGCATCCAAGGACTTAACTAGAACTAGGGTCCAAATGGCCAACTTATATCATCCATCTCCTTTACGTTTATGCAACAAGCACCAGAACAAAGCCAAGAATGATTTGCCGCCTGGCAGAAAACTGCCAGGGAATGTAGCCCCACAGATAATCAAGGGGTACCCCATATTTTCGCAACCAGGAGGTTCACTTGATGGCAAGACGCCTCTGTGCTGCCTGATTTTCTGAGATACTTCCTCGTTGCTGTCCCGAACAGTCTCCATCTTCACCTCTCTCACCAGAGCGTAAAGCATATGATGAAGCTTGGAAGCTACTGTAATTATGAAAATGGCTACCGCCATTCCCAAAACTACGAGCTTCATATGTCTCATGCAACTGGGCCCTTGCTTCTTGTTGACCATTGGAGGAATTCCAGGTTTCAGCCAAGCCACGAGGCACAGCTTCAGAACCAGATGAACTAGCTGACTGCGACGAGATGGCTTGACCAGAACCGGATTCCTTGTCCTTCATGGTAGAGCTCGAAGAATTAACTTCATTTTTCTTGGCAAAACGTCCTCCAGTACCCCTTGCCCTTCTCATGGCATGCTGGTGACGAGATTCATGAAGATATGGCTGTGGAACATTTATCACAAGCTAAATATTAGAGATACTTCAGAAACATATATACCTGCATATAGCAACAGAATTGTTCCCAACGGGAAAAGAAAAGGCAGGTAGTGAACAATCATCACTCTGCAAACATACAGAACCAACAACCAGCTTCATGACCAGCCAACCCTCAATGACATTTGGTTTTTGAAATCTAATACCGGCCCATATAGCAGGGTTCAAAAACTACTCTCGAGTCGGCCAAGCCATATTTGACTTAGTCTAACTCAATTTGAACTAGTGCATTGACCAACATGGTCTCCACATCACTCAACATGAAATGTAAAAAGGCTCAGAATTAAAACCTTGAAAGCTTTGATTCCCTGGATCAATTCTAATTTTATATAGAGACAATATAACCATAATCACAATGCAACAGTACGTCTTTCCTTCAATGGTGGGTATCTTTATATCAGACTTGTAAGGTTTTGGGACAATGATCAGATATTCATATAGGTGTTTGTACTAACAACATTCATTCTAGCAATCAAGAATCCTTACGGAAAGTTTAAGCTTGTAAACTTAAGTTTCTTCCGACTTGCAGTTAATCTGATTATTAGAATAATGCAAACCTTTTCAATGTGGGTAGCTGGAATATAACCAATTTGGCAATAATGATATCCTAAACATCCAAGATATGCAAAAGTAGTATAGATAAATCAAATTATATTCCTAGGAAAAATCACTGACGATAAGAAAAACGTATACCTATTTTTAACAAAGCCTATGTGAGTACATCCATTCCACTGTCCAGCACAACAAAATAAATTTTCAGTAGCCCTTCGCTCAAATGTAAAGGGTCATTAAACAGTTTGAGGAAAAACTTAGCGGTAAGAGAATTTAATAAGTACTTCATCAAATTTGCAGCATAGGAATGAATGAACTTCATTAAAAATAAAATATAATTAAAAAAGACGATGGTAACTTGCGAGTACAATGAACAGGGTAGTCAAAACGACCAGCCACTTTAACATGTATAAGAGCCAAGCTGTAGTACATGACAGACAATTATCTGAATAGCAGTTTTACCTTTCTAACTTTTATCAGTTTGTTTTCAACCTCTGCTTTAGCACGTGCTTGCCTTCGCCTCAGAATCCCTTGATACTGTTTTGCATTCACAAAAACTGGCTCTTGTGTCACCTCAAGGGGCAAAGCCATTCTAGCATGTGGCATCCCAAGAAAAGGCGGATAACCCTACCATTAGAAGTACTAGTCAGGTGCAAACATCAATTCTTATTTATCAGGAAAGGTGACAACATTCCACATTGACCTCAGACATCCTTGACATATGACCTTTTCATTGTGGCCAAGAAAAAAAAATAATAATCACAGGCAAAGATACTACAATAATCACACAACAACCTCTTCCAAGAAACTGGAAATTTCCAATTAGTTCACCAGATACTCAATGCTATTTCACTTAATCCGGTCAAGGAACAACCACCAAGCTCCTGACTAGTTGAAAAGGTAAAGCAAAATAAAATAAATAAAATAAAAGTAAAAAAGCAGGAGGCAAAAAGTTAAAAGTACTATCACAATTACCAAGGGCTAAAATATAGCCCCAAAAATTTTGAGTATATGGTTCAAAAACTTAGCAGTAAAATATATTATACATATCTATACACATATCATCACCTGATATTCTATGATTTTAACCAGTACAACATACCAAAGGTTGATGCCCATAAGCAGCCATCATTCCAGCATAATAAGGATCTTGATATGGATTTGATGCACACGCCTGAAAAAAATTGACAAAAACTAGTAATTCCACCAAATTCAAAAGCATCTTAAATCTGATGTACTTCATAAAACCAATGTTGTTCAATATTCAAAAACTGGACTCGAAGAGTCAGCAAGTATATTGGATATCTCTACAGTAAGAAAGAAAACAACCAGACTATAGAGAAGGAACTCACAATAGAGTGCCCTACAAGTTCAAGCTGAGGAGGTTGTGGGATACATCCACCATGCACTGTAGGTGCACTAGAAACAACATGCTGACTGTTGTGCTGTCCTTGCCCATAACTTGCAGCTGAATTTGATAATAACATGTTTGTTAATAATTCAATAACATTATATTGTCATCAGCTTCAAATATTTCTAGCTTTTAATTAAAAAGGCTAAAAACATTAAGTGTCTTTCTTTGCACTATAATATGATTTAGCAAGCAAAAATGTCCAGATTATTGTTGACTGTTGAGGGCCATACCTTGCGAATCTTTTGTGGCATCGTCATCATCATCTTCATTCACATCATCATTTGACATTGTCTGGCCATCATTAGATTCTGAAGCACCATTAGTGCATTCCAGTGACGTTGAATTGGACATATTTCCTCTTGCTGCTGGTGGGGAGATAGGATTGTACCCAATACTACGCCACCAAGGTTCAGAATAACTACTAGTCTGCTGCATATTTGGTGGTTCAGATTCTAGTCGATTCAGACTTTTAGACTTGGACTGCATGCCTTCTTAACAATGATATATGTCAGATAGGATAAAAGGATAGAGTCGTATTGAATAAACAGAGGAACAAGCATTCACCCAATGATAAAAAGTAGTAAAAAGAAGACACTAAAAGGACAAGAGGAAAAGTGAAAAATCATTCTTTTAAAAAATCTTCGAGATGTTCCACGTCCATTATTCTTTTCTGAAGAGAAAGGGGAAATAATTTGATTCCTTAGGTTTAAAATAACACGGTGAGAGAAGGAAACTAGAATATGATCATTCACCAGCCAGCTGAAACAGTTTTGTTTACAGTCTAAGATTTGATGGTCCCAAAAGAGGGAGGGAATACTATTCTGACAGATTGGAGGGTGGTTTGGTATTCAGGAGGCCGGGAGAACACAGGGAAAAGCTAGGAGATGATTCACCAAGAAAAGCTTAACCTCAAGCAGCAGCAAGAACCATCCTTAACTGTTTTGCAAGCATTTTGTTTCCTTTCAAATATAATTATCTAACTGTTTCCCAGAGCATATTTTAACTGCATCCAATCCTCGCACAGCTGCTCATCATTCCCCTGAATGAGGCTTATCACATCACTGAGAGTAAAATGCTCTACACCTTTAATTTCTTCAGGTCTTCCAAGCTAAGCGGGTTACCTATCATTAACTGAGTTCTATGGTTTAAAAGATAGAAACAAAATAAGTTTCTATTTTGTGCTTGCCAGAATTGCTTTTGGTAAGAGTTCTTGCCAGAATTTTGGAATTGTGAATGCTTTACTGAAGTCAGCTAAATCACAACTTGGAACTCCTAAATTTTCAGTTTTGAAGAGATATTAGTGTAGCACATCTACAAACTTCAAAACGGAAAGATAAGATCATCCTTCATCTTTAATTCAAAATACAAACCAATTCTTGCAATGTTCAGTGGAGATCAATTTATTCCCATGCACAAGTTTCAAACCACTTCTGTTATCCACTAGCACCGTCATATCTTACTCTGGAGCTCACTTGATTTCCATGCTAGACTAGAAATTATCATAGGCGACCTTTTTCTATCACTCTTTCAACCGCAACTCAGAAATATAAACGATGAAAGGGGAATAAGTTGCAGATTAATATTGATGAATGCTCCTAAACGCCCTAGCCAAATACCAAACCAAAATTTAGTATCTTGTATTAAAATCCTCTCCTCTCTAACAAGAGACGTTTAAGTTGAGCATACTAATGACCCACATGCAAGGGCAGCGGTAAGTAAAAGAACTCTATAGAAAACGTTCAATTTGATATTTGGCTCGTTTTTTTAAATGACTGACATTTGAACCTGCCAATTAAACAAGAAAACAGAAAACCCATTTTGAGGACTGCGCCGCAAGTTGATTTGGTCAATCTAAATTTGGCAATTAAGGGGTCCGCGAACCATAATCAGCACATGCAGTCAACAAACAGAAACCAATGCCCAAAAAAGTGGGACAGATTACGATGGCTTCAGTCCAAAATTTAAAAAAAAACATGAGCTAAATCGACGAAATCATGACTTCTAAATTCCCATCGAGATCCCAATTCCACTGAACCATTCCATTCTCCAAGCAAAGAAAAAGCACCAAGTGAAATTTTCCACTCTAGTGGTCCAAATCCTAGTCGCATGAATTCAACCCAAGCCGGCGCGATTCCATGCAACGAGAACAATACTCGAACAAAAAATAAAAACAAAAGAAAAAGGGAAAACCCAATTGAGAAAACCCTAGAGTAATATCGGAATCGAGAGAAGAGAAAAGGAAACCAGAATCTTGCAAAATCAAGTAAGAGGAAAGAGAAGAACTCACTCACTTGCAGATAAAATTCTGGAAATCTGAAGCCCTAAATTGAGGAAGCAGAGGCAGGGAATCTCGGGAAAAATGAAAAAGAAGAAGAAATTTAAACAGTGAATTCAGTTCTTGAGCGATTCTCTCATAGTTAAGACTTAAGAGCACTGTAATTGCAGTGCCAAACAAAGAACTTTTGGGAACTCAAATTCAAGAGCTACGGCTACTGTTCTCTCACCCACTGCGGGACCGGACTTCAGTTCCAGCTAGTCTTCCACCGGCAACCTCCCCCTCCAGTTTGGGACTATTCGCCTAGGAAGGAGATGGAAGACGATACCTTTGAAAGAAGTAAACCGGCTCAAGCAGGTTCCCAGTTGACGTGGGTCGTGAGGTTGAGAATCTCACGGCCGGGTGAGTCTACTGAAATCCGTTTTTAAGGATAAAAGGCGGAAAATGGGATAATATATTTTGACCCACGTGACACGCACTTGACGAGCAAAGTCCGGGAAACGCTTGGCGCAAAAGTGGGGACCGCACCTTTAAGGCAGCGACAGCAGCGCATGCCACGTCTCCAATCTCTTTTGATGCATTATAATTTTCATGACTTGTTACTCATCTTTTCAAATCTCCTCTGTCACCTCCTCGTAATTTTATCACTGTAAGTGTGACGTGTCAACCTTTTTTTTTTTTTTTTGTTAATTACATATTCTATCATTTAAATCGTATATTTTCTTTTCATCTTAAACTTTGAACTTTTTTATTTTATTCTAAACTTTAACTTTAAAAAATGGTTAATTTAAGTGATTATGATTATTAATTAATATGGTCAATATTTTTTTAACATCCGTTTAATATAAGAACTATTGAAATAGGTAACATAAGGTACATGAACCTATTATAAACTTTTTAAAGAAAAATTTTATAACTAAACTTATTTAGTATTGCACAAAAAGATTTAAAAAAATGATGATTTGTTATTTTGTATGATATGTTATATTTCTTTTTATTTAAATCCCACAAATAATATATTAATTTTTTTTAACTATATTATATAGTTTAAAAGGCTTTCAATTACAATATGATGTGTAATCTACAAATACAAAATAGTGTATATAGTTAAAGGTCTGTTTGGCATGACTTCTAATTTAAACACGTTTTCATTAAAAAATGTTTATAAATATAGTATTTATAGTTTATATTTTTAAAAAATAATTTTTATAATAAATTTGTTTTATTGCGTTATATTCAAATGCGATACTATTAATTATAAATATAGTTTTGTTTTTTAATAAATATTTTGAAGAATTTCGAATAAACACTTTTAAGTCATTT
>JAOANK020000048.1:771926-786947 GCA_026257165.2 Telfairia occidentalis | reverse complement strand
GAAGTCGAAATTTATGGGAGGGAGTCGACCTTTGGAGATGGAACATTCATTCACATGGAAGGGAGTCGAAATTTATGGATTGAACTTTTTGTTAAAAGCTAATAATATAAGTTAATAAAATTCAGGTTAAACTACAATTTTGTGATAAATTTTTAAACTTTTTTTTTTTTAGTCGATAGATTGTTAAACTAAAAAAAAAAGAAAGAGCCAGAAAAAAAAATGAAATAAAGAAAAGGTAAATACGTTTTTCGGTTTATTTGGTTCCGTCTTCAGTGGGACTGGGAGCGAGAAGAATGCGACGACGGGGATTGAATTACAGTGATGCCGAGACTGAGAGTGAAGCCGGTCTTGTGCTGTCTCCCAATCTCCCATTTCACCTCCATTCCCCTCCGCCCCTCAATTTTCCGACCTGTCCTCCGCCGCTCCAAGCCTCGGCTCTTTCTCACCCACTTCTCCTCCTCTGCAGTCCATAAAACCTCGGAGCCTTTTTCTACCAAAGCGTACTCTGATGCCGACTTGGAGCCTTTCCTCTCATGTTCCATGCCTAACTATCCCCTCAAAGTAGCCGTTCTTCTTAGTGGCGGCGTCGACAGCAGCGTGGCGCTTCGCCTCCTCCACGCTGCTGGCCACTCCTGCACTGCCTTCTACCTCAAAATCTGGTTTCAAGTACGTTATCTTTCTTCTTTCATGGAATATTACATATGCTTGTTGTGTTTTCTTGTTAATTAAGAAGGCTGATAGTAGGAATGCTGGCGCAATTGTGAGTTATCAGATGGTCATTTCAGCTTGAATTAGAGTGACAATTTTTTTTTTTAAAGGTTTAGAGTTTTAAGAGATGACGAGTGTGGACCTGTTTCTGTTTTTCATACACCAATTGCGTATGTTCTTGGGCAGAGGATAATAGTTTCTTCATGTGAACTCTCTTAGATGATTTTTGTTTGCGTAGGAAGACTTCGAGAATTTCTGGTCGGAATGCCCGTGGGATGAAGATTTGAAGTATGCTAAAGCTGTTTGTGATCAGGTTTGTTTCTATTTTAGCTTATAAATCCCTTTAGACTAACGAATTTTCATTTGGCCAATGGAGGCCCAAACGAAATGATGATCTTCTTGGGAAATTGTGCATAGTTTAAGACACCCATACCCCTAACTTATTTCACCACATCATGTTAAGCGGAATTATTAGTTGGGTTCTTCATGATGGGCGGAATCTCTGTCTTATTTTTCTGCCATAGTTTGTGCTGAAGAGAGATCTTAGTACTGGAAATTTACATTGGTTTTCAGGTTGATGTACCATTGGAAGTCGTTCATTTGACAGAGGAATATTGGAGGAATGTGGTAAGTGCTTTTACAACTGCAACAACTTTATTCGATAATTTTGTTGGTTATCTTAATGGTATATACATCAAATCTATTTGGCTTTTGTTCTGCCGATTGGCCATCCTGCTCATTCATTCTTTTGTAATAAGACGAAGTAGTTTGTATGTTCTCTTTTCCATCTGAATATTGCTTGGTCCGTGGTTTTAGGTTTCTTATATAATTGAAGAATATCGATGTGGCCGTACTCCAAACCCTGATGTCCTTTGTAACACAAGAATAAAATTTGGTATGTTCATTAAATGCATCTGAAGAAACTTCATAAAAAATTTTGCTAAATGTTTGGGCTCTTGTTTATATTTATGATTTTTTTAATTAATATATATATAAAATTTATAGCACCCTCTGCCTTTTCCAGGCGCATTCATGGATGCAATAAGCAATATGGAGATTGATTATGTGGCTTCAGGGCATTATGCAAATGTTATTCACCCATCTCCTGATCAAATGGATGAACCTTCTGTTTTAGAACTATCCAAGGACATGGTATATCTGCAAGTGATTACATGGGTCTTTCTTTCAATCTACCCTATCCGATATAGAGTATCATAACATGTTTAACTTTAATATCTAGTAGTTGACTGTTTTGTAACTCTTAGGATACTATTTTTCTCTTTTCATGACTTTTGTCTATATTCTATGCATGAAAGTCATTGATGCCTTTAGAAATTCAGTTTGATGTCTCATGTATGAACTCAGTGCCATAAGTCTGATCTATTCTGAATTATATGGCCTAATCTTTGATATAATCATGCTAGAATAACATCTTTAATAAGTATTGTGTAAAGCTTACATGGTTCAAGGTTCATTGTCAAACACATTTACCTCTTCCTTCCTGCTTCAGACTAATGGTTTCTTATTTTACTGCTGTTCTTTTTTTAGGTCAAAGATCAAACATATTTTCTAGCACATCTCTCACAGAATCAGCTTAAACGACTTTTATTCCCTCTTGGTTGTATTCCAAAGGTTTGTTTCAAGCTGACTTTACAGCATGTATTATCATATTCCTTTTAAGATATCTCTTATTTTTCAGATCGTTTAATTCGAGAGCTTCAGCAGTTGTAAATTTGTATGGTTTGGTACTGGCCTTCTACAGACATGAGTGCCTAACGAGTATCATTGGTTGCATTGAGTTGAGGAATGTATGTATTTAATAAAAGTTAAAAATTGAATTGCATAATTTGGTACGCCAATTGATGTAGATAACTAGATATTATTTCAGAGCTTTGTGGATGTTCTCTTGCAGTCTGAAGTTATTAAGTTTTAACAATTCATGGGTGGAAGAACTTATATTAGTGTTTCACTTCGTGAATTCATACCATGAGTTAGCATGTGCTCCTATCTCAACTGGCTACTTTCTTTCAATTAATGCATTGTCTTTCCAGAAAGAAAAAGTAATACTTGTGGGGTTGTTACATTATATTGTTAATATGTTTGCCTAGAGTTGTGACTTGTGCAACATATATATTTCTCTCAGCCTTACATTGCCTCAACTATCATCTGCAGGATGAGGTTCGCAAACTTGCTGCGAAATTCAACCTGCCAAACAAAGACAGAAAGGATTCACAAGGAATATGCTTCCTTGGGAAGGTACTTTCATAAGTGGTGATTCATACATCTGTTTTACTTGGAGGACTTGCGGCTTTTTCAAAATTCATTCCTCAATGTTTTTGAGAATTTTCTTTACAAATTACAAGTTGTTATAACTAGTTAAAAAGATAGAGGCTAGCTCAAAGAATTTAGCATAAGATTTGTTAACTCTTGTTGAAAAATTTCTTATGACTAAACTCTCTGAGCACGTTTTTATTTCCTTATTCTTGACTGCAAAAATTTTCATTCATCCAGTTTCTGAAGATGGGTCACGTGTAAGGTATCTTGTGGTAGAATTCATGCTAGAATCTGTTTCTTTAATGTGTGTAGATAAAATTTAGTGAATTTGTTGCGAGACATATTGGGGAAGAGGAAGGTGTCATATTGGAGGCTGAGTCAGGAGATTTTCTTGGCAAACATCGAGGATTTTGGTTCTACACGATTGGCCAACGCCAAGG
The DNA here is from genome assembly GCA_026257165.2 of Telfairia occidentalis. Classification (NCBI taxonomy): domain Eukaryota; kingdom Viridiplantae; phylum Streptophyta; class Magnoliopsida; order Cucurbitales; family Cucurbitaceae; genus Telfairia; species Telfairia occidentalis. Next base: position 783,525 of record JAOANK020000048.1, on the reverse strand, counting down.
TCTGAGACTTCCTGGAGGTCCTTGGTATGCCTTTTCAGTTTCTTTTCATTAATATTAAATTCAATATGCTCACCTGTTTAGCGGTTGTATGACAATAACAAAATCTTCAAGAACATCATCAAGTCTATTTGGTAGAGTAGATTTGAACATTCCAGGGTGCTAGTTTAGTTTTCAATAACTTCTTACGTTGGATTATTTCCAATCTGGTGCTTCACAAGTTCTCATTCTTTAGTTACATCTCTTGCTGAGCTAAACTACGATGACAATTTCAGCTTTTATGACGCTGGTCGTGCAGGTATGTCGTGGAAAAAGATATAACAAACAATGTAGTATTTGTGTCGAGAAATTATTTCTCATTTGATAAAAGAAGGCGCCTGTTTCGTGTTGGATCACTGAGATGGCTTACTGGTTTGCCCCCAGACCAATTTACTGGGCTTCAATGTAAGGTAAGAGGTTCAGCTTCCATCTCCCATATTTCCTGTCAGATTCACTATTTCAAGTTGGCGTGGCTTTTTAATGATTCAACGAAAGAGGCAATTGTCTTTTTATGCAAACCTTTCCTGAGAAGTCATCAGTTTATTTCTGCAAGTTTTTGTTCAAACAAGCATGCTTGTAAAAATTGATAGTCCGGAAATGTTGACAATTGCAATTTATTCGGTAAGAATAACCTCTTTAAGGTACACCCATGCATTTTGAGTTGTACCTCTCAATCTTGTTACCCACAAAATTCGATCTTCCACAATAGTTTACAAGAACAAAAGCCCTCCACATCAGGGGTTTTCTTTCTTTTAAAGAGAATTCAATTTTATTCACGAATAGACTGCTTAAGGGGCCTTTCTTTTTGAGATGGGTAATGAACTGGACTTATGTAAATGATAATCTAGAAAGGGAATCTCACCGTTCCGGGGATGCTATGCCTTCTCTCTTCCATTCATTTGCTTTGAGATTATGATATTGGACTCTAGCTCCTTATGATGTCATTTCCAGTCCGTTATTTCATGATTTTACACAATTTTTAGGTCCGACATGGCCCAAGTTTCTACTGTTGCAATTTGACAATGGAACATGATGAGGATGGTCATGAAGATATCGCAGTTGTCCACCTAAGCGAAGACGATCAAGGCCTTGCAGCGGGCCAGTTTGCAGCCTTTTATCAGAGACGGAGATGCATTGGCTCGGGTGTGATTTTAGAATCTTGGGACGATCAGGGGTTTCCGGTCTGTGCAAGGGCTCTTGAAATTGCACGAATGGAAGATAAATCAAAGCTTGGTAATCCAGTAAAGATAAAAGTGAAACCAGAGAGTGCTGTGGAAGAATCTGAACATAGAGATGATACAAAAATACATGGCGAGTTAGGGAATCAACAGACCATTGCGGTTGAGCAAATAGGAGAAGCATCTTCAGATGAAGCAATCACCCCAGCCTCAATGAAGTGGCTTGGAAGTCTTCGGAAGAAGTTGGTGCAGATATTTGATTTCAACTACATGTAGGGGTGGTGGGGATTTGACCTTTTGACCTTTTGGTCGAAGGTATTTACGGTAATTAGTTTCATTATTGCAAATATTTTCATTTTGTCTTAATATAGATAGCTAATTTTTCATCTCAACCATGCCGTGAAAGACAAAGTGAAACCCATAATCAAGGTTACTTCATTTTTTTTTGGCTCGTTTGTTATAATTTTTCAATGGATGAATGTTCGAGATCACCCTAGAAATGATAAATAAGCCTGTGGATTGGGATTGTTTATGCTTCTCTTGAATTGATGAGGGTGATGTTTGAGTTGTCTTGGTCTGTTTCGGAGAATCAACTAAAATGAGAAAGAAAATATGGTATCAATCTTGTTTAGACTAGAGTTGTGATAGATTGAAATTTATTTAATAATTATGGTGGGGATATGTACTATTTGAAAGACCGTTTAAGTCAAAGAAAAATATATAGTTGATCATCAATACTTCTATGCTCAAAAAAAGATTGCATGATAGTTTCTCAAAGATTTCGGTTACGAGATCATCTTTGGTAAAATGTATCATCTGTAATTAAGACGTGCGATGATTTCACAACTATAATCGTTATTTCGTATTTTTTTTCTATAAAATTATATTCTCAATCTTATCTTATAACTCGAGTATAATTTAATTAGTTTAGGCAATTTATTTTTGATAAAAAAGTTAAAGGTTTGAGTCTTCACATTCGTGTTGAATTTAAAAAAATATATATATGTATATTAACAGCAGTATTTATTAAAAGAATGTTTCTATTTTTATAATTATTATCTGTTTTTAGTCTGTTTTTAGTTAAACAATATGTGAAAATGAGAATTCGAATCTTAAACCTTCTAATCTTAAAGTATATATCTTGAGCTAAGTTCTATTTGACTTATAATTATTATCTTGAATGATCCCGTTTATAATTTTTGTAGTGTTTCACGTTAGTAATTGTGCTGCGGTAAAATAATAGGAATTATATATATATAAGAAAAACCAAAAAAAAAAAAAAAAAGAAAGAAAGAAAGAAAAAAAGAGAGAAAATGAAAAGGAAAAAAAGAACCCAATGGCGCGAGTTAAGACCCTTTGCGACGCGCCGCGGATAAAGATAAACCTCTGCTTAACTACCAAACGTTCGCCTTCAAGCTTAGTGTTCCAGAAGCTAGTCCGGAGCTCCGATCATGGTAGCTTTGAAGCTCTGGTACGCTTCAACTCTCTTGTCTTGCACTCCATCTAAAAGTCTCTCTATTCCCTATCCACTTGCCGCCACTCCTTCAATTTCTTCCTCTTTTCCTGTTCTACGTACACTTCCGTCGTCGAACTTATCCGGTCACCACAAATCTTCCTCACTCTCGTTTCAAACGGTTGGAAAATGCACTCCGGTTGCTGCCGATGTAGGATTCTCCGAAGATTATCGTGAAACCGGCCGAGAGGATTCGGGAGAGTTCGATGACGAATTTGACGATGAGGATTACTCCATTGACGTGGAGGCTTTCGAAGAAGAAGCCAAAGATGTTCTTCGAGAGTATTCTAGCTCTTTATCCCGCGAACTAAGACTCGGTGCGTGTGCTCACTGGCGTATCCAAGTTACATATTTGTAATCGTAAAAATGAAATGTGCTAATGCATTTGTAAAGCTGGACTGGACCGTCAATTTTGTGTAGGTTATGGTCCGAGTACCGAGATCCAATAATCATAGTGTGGAATTGTGCATCTCTTCCACGGTCTATTGCTTTTCCAGTCGTCCTAGTGATCATATTGTCGATACATTGCATTTGATATCTGTGATTACTGCTAACTCTGTCCATTTTCTGGTCTCTTTAGAAGATGAACTGAATGATCGATCAGAAACTGGTCGGAAGAAGAAGAGGCGTAAGACTACACCTAGAAATGTCAGTAAGTCTCTAATCGTTATTTTCCATCTTCAGTTCACCGATGGCTAAGTTTAGCTGATATCATCACATCTTTTTACAGTGAAATAGCTTGGATTAAAGCATTAATTTAAGTAAGTATACAAGTACCTGGTTTTTCTTCCTAGAAATTACGGTCATGATCGATACAAGAAAGAAAGAAAAAGGGAACAGTAAGTTAGCAGAAAACTTCTCAAGTAATTGGCATTTAAAAAAGAGATTCTTGTTCGAAGAAACAAATAATCATAGTTCGCTTGTGGATTGGCATTTATAACGGAAATAGATGTTAAAATTGATTGCACGGTCGGAACTTGGTAATTGCCAATTCCATTACCTCATCAAGGACCATGCCTTGAGTCTTGACTTGTATTAGGACATTTTGGAACTTTATAAAGTATGCATTAATCTTTTTGGTTTTTTATTTTTAATAATCCTTGTGCAAAGTTTGCTTCTCTTTTGGCCAATTGGAGAAATTTTCTATAATCCTTTGGCTCGGGGTTTACCCCTTTCTTTTGTAATTTCATACATCAATGAAATTGTTTCTTATCCAAAAAAAAAAATAATTGTGTAAAAACCAAGATGTTGTCGAGCTTATGTTTTTGCAAAAAACAGGAGAACGATGCTAAATTTTGGAATTCACCACCTACACAATATACATGTTTATTTTTTGTCCTATTCTTATAAATTTTATCTGCAGATCCCAGACCATCTTCTTCCAAGAGTCGCAATTGTTGGAAGGCCAAATGTTGGTAAATCTGCATTGTTTAACAGACTTGTTGGGGTAATAATCTTGTCTTTGATAGTCCAATTACCCTTTGCACTATTCAGCGCCATGGAATAGAGATTTAAAGCTTCCAATACTATTATTGTCCAGATAATGTTGTTCTAAGTTAGCCTTTCTATTGATACCATAGGGTAACAGGGCTATTGTGGTGGATGAACCTGGTGTTACTAGAGATCGGTTATATGGAAGATCCTTTTGGGGGGACTATGAATTTATGGTGGTGGATACAGGAGGGGTTCTTTCTGTTTCAAAATCACAAAATGATGTCATGGAGGAATTGGCTATTTCGACAACCATAGGCATGGATGGCATTCCCCTCGCTTCCAGGGAAGCAGCTGTTGCGAGGATGCCGTCAATGATTGAGAGGCAAGCTACTGCAGCTGTGGAAGAATCATCTGTGGTCATATTCCTTGTTGATGGCCAGGTAGTTTTATTTTATTTTATTTTTATCATAAAAGTGTATTTTCCCTTTTCATTTAGTTTCCAGGATTTATTATTCAGAATGTTTGAGCATCAACTATTTTGTCTAAATTCAATTAGGAATATTTTTGGATAAAGGATGCTTGCACCAAATTCAATTTTAAATAGACACATTTTAATTTACAATTTAAATGGAGGCAAGATAATTTAAATATAAAAAATCGTGGGGGGGTGGGGTGGTGATCAATTTAATTAATTTAGTTCTGTACACACGTATAAAATATCTTATATATTAGAATTTTGACCCCTCCAATAAAAGTGGCCTTGTCCCTGCTTATTTTAATATTGGATACTTCTCAAGTTAAAAGTACAAAGTTATTGTTCTTTGTCATCAATGACTTGAATCTTTTTTTTTTTATTTGATCAAAATATACAGATAAATTTATTTCTTATTAGCATATTATATATATATATATATACAGATAAATCCATTATGTGATTTCATTCACTGTTGCTGATCCTCATAACTTATTTTATTTTTGCTCTCAGTCTTTCTACAAAAATTTCATCATATTAGCATATTATCATATTCATATTAGCACTATTAACAGTTTGGTCTTAAAATATATATATATATATATATACTCTTAACAGGCAGGTTTAACTGCAGCTGATGAAGAAATTGCTGATTGGCTTCGTAGAAATTACTCAGACAAATCTATAATTCTTGCCGTTAACAAGTGTGAGTCTCCACGTAAAGGACTGATGCAAGCATCGGAATTTTGGTCTTTCGGGTATGTTGTTATTAAGGATTTTAATTTTTTGTGTGTGATGTGAGTTGGGGGGGGGGATCAGGACATAATGAGACATTTGGAAATCATAGTAGTTCCAAAATTCAACATTGTCATTGATATCACTTGAACCCAGGCTCCTGTCATATAACCACAAATATTATTAAATGTTAGGTCTTGGAATATACTGGAACTAAGAAGAAAAAAATAGGGTTTTATGGTTTCTTTTCGGGACACCATAACGTAGGATAAGAATATAAGTATTTTCAATCTCGAAAAATTAATATTTATATGTTGGGCTAGATCGGAGGCAATGCTCTTGAGAAGCTTTTCAAGATTACAGATGTTCATGAAGAAAACTGCGTTAAGGTTGTAGCCTATAAACTTATGGAACGAGGAATGGTGGGACGATTTGGAACAAAATAAGTAGGGGGAAGGAAAGGGTGCAATAAGAAGTTGTCAAACTTTGTTGTTGCGTGGTTTCTAGCATGCAACAGCCTATAAACTTATGCAACAAGTGGTATGGAAATCTTGTAAGAGAGAGCCAGAGCTTTCTAGCAGAGGGGAAAAATGAGAAAAAAGGGTCTTGGCTCTTACTCCTTGTTCTAGTCCTTTATCTTTCTTTCCTCTTCCCCTTTATATAATCATTGTTCAGATTTACAGATTCTGGAACATTGATGATTTTGTAAGGAATCACCTCAAGATTCCTATTAATGATAATATGTTTCTATTATACATTTGTGGATGTCTTCTTATCTTATGTTATCAACTGCCAAAATAGCCTCTTTAAATTAAGTCAGCACTCTAGTAGGCGTGTGAGGGCTTGATTGAAAATTTTCTGGTAGAAGACTAAGTTAGCACTTTACACTCCTGGACCCCACGGGGCCTAATAGAATTTACTTTGATCATTTGATTAACCAGGTTTACACCTCTTCCTGTATCTGCTCTATCTGGAACTGGGACTGGAGAGCTTCTCGATCTTGTTTGTTCAGGGCTACAAAAAGTTGAGGTGAGGTTTGAATGCTTAAACTTGTGTCTTTACAAGTAGATATGGATGTAGTTTAATCAACACTAATTTTTGTTCTTCTATTTCCCTATATATATTTTTTTCTGAATAAGATATTTCCCTAGAATTTCAATCCAGTTTGGAATTATCTTAAACATCTGTCAATTGTTTGCTCCTGTTAAAAAGCTTTCGAAAGAGTACCACGAATAAGATATCTCCAGGTCATTTAATTGGAAGAGTTTCATGTCAATGTTGTATCCATATTATATTGAATTGAACAAAATTTTCTTGATCACGAGATCTATGAACGTCGGCAAATCGCACCTGTTTGCATTTCTGCTTCTTAACACACCATGTTCTGTTGAAATGATATTGATATTAATATTTGATGGTGCTTGAATCAGGGTCTTGAGGATCTGCATGAAGAAGAAGATTACATTCCGGCCATAGCAATTGTTGGTCGACCTAATGTTGGTAAAAGTAGTATTTTGAATGCTTTGGTTGGAGAGGACAGAACAATTGTCAGCCCAATCAGCGGAACTACCCGTGATGCTATTGATACTGAATTTACAGGACAAGATGGTCAGGTTTGAGATGTGGCAACTTTACTGTTCTGTCACATCACATATAAATTTATATAACTATTTCTATGAGAAACAAATGAGATGAAATTTCAAAAACAGGGTGGGGGTTGGGGACAGCCCAAACCTCAACCAAGGGAGGTTTCACTGATGAATATAACCTAATAGTTTGTTATGTCAAGAACTTGATATATGGAGACTCAATCAAAGTGCAACTATAAAATGTATAGCAGTGTCTAGAAAATTTCCAAACTAAATTATCCCTTCTCCTCGTAAGCAGGCACAAGATGTGCCAGTATGTGAGAGCTCAAGGACTTAAAAGGTCCTTTTCATGGTTGACAGCTGCTGAATGGCTTTTGTGGAAGGTAGACAGAATCTTGATGCTACTTTGGTGGCTTATGAATCTTTGGAAGATTGAAGAAGGAATCAGAAAAGGGGCTCCGTTTCTAAGCTGACCTCAAAAAAACTTATGACAAAGTGGACTGAAATTATTGGAGAAATCGAATCTTTTGGTGTCTTTTCTCAACAAATTGCTTGATCTTCCATTTTCCTAGAAGTCTGTCTTGGAGACCTCTTCATAAAAATAAAATAAAAAAAGAAGTCATGGAGACCGTGTTCAGGAAGAAAAACTAAAAAACTGGCGTCTCTTCTCCTTAGTTCCAAGAAGCTTCAGGTTTGTCTCTAAACCTCAAAAAATATTTTGCAGTTGGGGTCGTTCTGGAGGAGGAAAAGGTTGATGAAATGGCTACTTTCTTTGGCTGCATAAAAGAGGTCCTTTCTATGTCCTATCTTGGAATAGCTCTAGGGGAAAGCCTAAGTTTAATTATTTTCAGAAACAAGCGGTAGAAAGAGGTCTTGCAAGTCTAATGAAATGAAAGAATTCTACTATTTCAATTTTCGAGAGGTAGGCTAACTTTTACTCTATAGGTACTCTCAAATGTTCCCATGTATTTCCTCTCCTTGTTCAAGGTCCCTTCCACTTGCTACGCTATTGGAAGCTCATTAGGGATTTTATTTGGGAGGGTCGAAATTTTCTACAAGGGACTAGGGAGCCATATTGTAAATCCGAAGTGGGTCTCCCTTCCTTAAAGTTCGAGTGGGCTTAGCATTGGTTTTTTCTTTTTTGGATAACAAGATTATAAACCGAGAGAATTGATACTATTTCAACATTGTACTAATCTAATCTGGAAATGTAAAAATAGTGCCGCTTGAGCAGATTCATGTGCAAACCAACTTTGGTGCCTGTCATTCTTTTACAATCTAATCTTGATTGCTTATGATACAAAATCTTTATCTTACAGAAATTTCGACTAATTGATACTGCTGGAATTAGAAAAAGGGCTGCTGTAGCATCATCGGGTAGCATGACTGAATCTCTATCTGTCAATCGAGCATTTCGTGCAATTCGGCGTTCAGATGTAGTGGCTCTTGTCATTGAAGCCATGGCTTGTATCACTGAACAGGTAGTTCTCATGGCTCTTTCTTGAAAGATTATTTTATGATAGCAAGGCCAATACCCGGCAACCTCCCTGTCCCATTCTCACATTTCATTCTTTTAAGGTTCTGTAAGACAACAGCAATTCAAATGAAACCATCGTGGGGCCATTGCATTATTTTTTATTCCTACGTTCAAGTTGTTCTACTGAAAATGAAATGATTTTGATAATAAAATTTTAACTTTCGACAATTTAAGCTTGAAATAGTAGCTAGGAACAGAAATCAATATGCTTAAAAAGAATAGAAAATTAACACATATTGTGGGGGTATTGAATTGGACTTCAGAATCTGTTTGATAACATTCTGATTGCCTCCCCTTAGATTCACTTATTCGAGGCGACCTAGTACGAGGGTGAAAGGGGAATGTAAGGACTTTTAGGGGCGTTTGTTAGTAAGGACTGATCTGGATCATGAGAGAATTGCTAAACCACCAATTCACTTTACTTATGCTAGGAGGAAGAAGGTGAAGGATAGCGAGGACGGTTAAGTGAATTTTGTTGTAAGTGGGTTGTTATACTGATGCAGAGGTAGGATAGTCCTGTATATGCTCCATTTAAGAAAGAGACAAATGGAAGGTTGTTAGGGGTTGTTAGTGTTAAGTCAGCAAAGGGAGGGGTAGAGCGAGAATGGTGTGTTATGCATTTTGGTGGGACTAGATGACATCACTAGTATTTTGTGTATTATTCAGAGCTATATTACTAAATTCTACATGAATTTCTCTTGGATCCCTATCGGATTATTATTATCTGGGTTTGTGTTTCAATTGTTGAAGTACCTTTATTTTGGCTTGATCGTAATAATGCTGTCCCAATTTTCTCCTAACACTATTAACCATGCTCCTATCGTACTAAATATATTGAACTAAATATGCTCTTCATTGATACATCCTGCTCCTCACATGAGCGGACAGCTAACACTCTTGACTAAAGCTATCTACCCCCGGTAATCATGCATCTCTAATCCAACCTTCAGGTTCCTATTCCACTATTTATGTTTCTCAAGTTTAAGTTTTCTTCCCCACCTTTTGCTTGAGGGGTGCTGTGGACGGACTATCTCTGGAGGTGGCCAGTGGCTTTATATCACGTCAGAAGCTGTTGTAGAACTTTATTGTTGTTGTTTGTTAGTTGTAACTGAACAGGGGCATTCTGGTTTTGTTTTTGGTAGCCTTACTCTCTAAGCACTTGGTTAGAAGGTAATGAGAAGAACAGTGTTTCTTTCACCATTTCTCACTTCCACTTAAGTGCATTTACTAGTGGTCTTGAGCATCAAGATCGTTTTTGCTTTTCCAAACTTCCAACATGTGTTGAACAACATAGGTTTCTGGCGCTGCACTTCTCCCAAATTTTTCTTGATATGATTGAAGTGGTGTATTAAGAGACGGTACTTCATTTGGAATGGAATGTTAATAGCGTTGTTAGGCTTCATTTTTCCTATAAAGAACTTCGTTAGCGCTATTCCTTTTTCAATTGCAAATGATTTGCTCCTCTCCCTTTGCCTGGTTATTGCATATGTAACAACTTGTTTATCATTCTTGCTTTTCCATTTGTTTCTACGTTAATTGTTTTCTAATTATACCAGTATTCCACCTGAATGTCCTAGGATTGCAAAATAGCCGAAAGGATTGAGAGAGAAGGAAAAGGTTGCCTGATAGTTGTCAACAAGTGGGATACCATACCAAATAAAAACCAACAGACTGCAATGTATTATGAGCAAGATGTTAGAGAAAAGCTACGTTGTCTTGATTGGGCACCCATTGTTTACTCTACTGCAATAACTGGTCACAGTGTCGATACGTATGTTCCAACATAACTCTCAACGTTATTTTTACATGACTTTTTTCAAATTGTGCCTCAACTTGCACATGGTTTGTATGAGTAGAAGTTGCCCCTTATATTTCAAGACGTTGAAAGGAACTACAGAACATTTTATTTTCTTTCTTGCATACTGGCACTTGAATGCATACTTATGCCGGTGTTTTTTTATGTTGGGATCAGGATTATAACTGCTGCTAGTGCAGTTGAAAAGGAAAGATCTAGAAGGCTAACTACTTCCATACTAAATCAAGTAGTACAGGAAGCATTAGCTTTTAAGTCACCCCCAAGGACAAAGGGGGGCAAGAGAGGACGTGTTTACTACTGCACTCAGGTATTCATTATTAAATCCGATACTTATGGTTCTAAGATCTGCAACTTTTTTGTTAGGATGAAGCACGGAAAATTGCTTGTTTGCTTTAACTGTTATCATATGAAAATCGGCAATCCTTTCCTCCATTTTAGATGGCAACACATTTTTGGTTAGAATTTATGGCCTGTATATTTTTGAAGTATTCTCGTTAACTTGGTTTTATGTTATATTACTTTGTCCTCCCAGGCTGCTATAAGGCCACCCACGTTTGTTTTCTTTGTAAATGATGCAAAGCTTTTCCCCGAGACATATCGGCGGTATATGGAGAAGCAACTGCGTGCAGATGCAGGTTTTCCTGGAACGCCGATTCGGCTTCTTTGGCGCAGTAGAAGAAAAATGGAGAAAGGTGAAGGTAAGAATCACTTGGTGGGGTAAAATAATCCTGAATATAAGGTATAAATTGCAGTGGACACATCTGTATAACTAAAGTGATTTTTGCCTACTGGTTACAGGTAAGGCTACAACAAAGGCACAGGCAAATCTAACTCAACGAGGTAGAGAGGTTTCATTGGCTATGTGAGTAGATGGGAAAAAATACAATTTTTTTGTTCCCCCTTGCAAAAGTGACTTCGGTTTGGGAACTTACTGGAACGATGAGATCAAACTTACAGAACATAATGAAATAGCTGAAAGTCGCTGTCTGGACTGTGTAAACCTGGAAGAAACCATCAATTCAACCGTGGTTGTTGAGGAATCAACAGTTCAAGTCGCCAACATTCTGCTACCGGAATAGATAAGCCATTAATTATTTTTTGCTCTAAATGTTATTGACAGTTTTATCTTAATTTTAAAGTTGTACTTTTATCAGTTAGTGTCACGGTTGAAGGTAATAGTAGCCTTTTTCATTGTTATCGGTAAGTGGTAAGTTTAGTTTAGTCATTTCAATATGTTTAATGCTATCTTTCAATTGATATGGAACGCTATTATGCCCAATTAATTTATT
>JAOANK020000048.1:738398-752408 GCA_026257165.2 Telfairia occidentalis | reverse complement strand
AAATTCGAACCCATGAACTTTTAGTCAAGGAGATATATCTTTAATCAATTGAGTTATGCTCGATTTGACTCACAACCATTAATTTACAACTTACTTCTTCAAACTAATATCTCTCAATAATTTATTGATTTCATATTCTAGAAGCAAAATTTTGATGAAATTGAGATCTAGAGTTATACGAGTTTAGATACATGAGTCTAGATTTTAAAACAAATTGTACAAGTTGTATTTATTTCTAAGGTGTAAAAGCTCTTTAATTACAGCAAAATAGTTTCTAGTAAAATTGCATCGAATCAACACTTCGATCTTCAAATGTGAAAACTTTGTGACACTAAAATTATTTGATATTGCATTTGATCTAGCACGACCCATTTTCAAATGACAGTTTTTAATTCAATTTTGCTTCATTGGAGATCTGACTTTTTGCAAATTTTAATTGAATATTGAGTTTGAAAGTTCATGGTTACCGACTACTAAGTTGGTGGAGATGCAATCGACTGGACAAATGCATTTTAAGTTTTAATTTAAGAGAAGTAATGCACGTTCGAAGCATGTATCTTTTCGTTCCTCAATAGAATGAGGGTTATGAAAGACGAATCGGCTTCGGTGCAAAAAAAAATTTGCTTTAATTTTGCCCATGTCGGTGATATAAATTATATTTCCTAATTAAAATGGTGTCTCTTGACTTTTTGTAATTAAAATTTTTTTTTAAAGGCCATGTAGATGAAATTTGTGTGATACATATCTTTGTCCATATTTCATGTATTTGTTGTCTTCTAATCGAAATATTACAAATGCTATAAGAAAGAACTAGTATAGGGACTAAAGGTATGTTTTAACCTTTTTATTTTTTCTTTAATAATTTACCGGCATGAATGACTTGATGAGAGTGTTAAAATTATGCCAACATAATATTTATTTCTTGTAGGTCGAAGTAAAAATGTGAAGCCTAGTACTAAAAAAAAAAGAGTGAAGCCTAAAAAAGTGAGTTTCTTAAAATGAGATTTATATGTTTATTTATCTACTATTTGAAACCTAATTATATCTTTTTAAGTTAATCAATAATATAAAACTAAATTGAATTTTATTAATGTTATTTTATTTAATAACTTACTCCATGCTATATTAAAAAAAACTCCATGTTGAATATAAAGGTAAATCATTTAAATTAGGTGGTTATTGTTTATGTTAATCTCTTATTTTTAATGAATTTAACATGTTGATATTCCATTGTAACATGGGTTTTTCTTATGGAGTACATCTATAGTTGACCCAGAAATTAGGAAATGAATTGCCTTGCCAGTTATTGAACTTTCTTCAGGTCGAATTTAAAATAAAATAATTTCAATTTTTTTTTATTAGAACATTAATTTTTATGTCAATATTTTTCTTTTATGAATTTAAGATGTCTATAAAAATAATTGCTAAATTGAGTATAACTCAACTAGTTAAAGTATGTCTCTATCAAAAAAAAAAAAAAAAAAACCTAGTTAAAGTATGTCTCCTCGACCAAAAGGTTGTGTGTTTAAACTCCCACTTTCACATGTTAAAAAAAAAACATCTATAAAAGTAGTTGACCCAAAAATTTAGAAATGAATTCCCCTACTGGTGAGATGATTGAACCAGGTAGTTACTCCCCTCTGCTTGATATCAACTATAAGATAGTTGTATCAATTTTTCTAGATCTCATCATTATATTATAATTAAAAAAATTCATATTTTATAATTTAATCACATTTTATCAATCAATAATCTTTCCTCTACTTGTAAAGACTATTATTTTATTGGCTCGTAATTTTAATCTTACAAAAACATAAGTCAACTGACTAAAAAGTCTCCACATATCATACATTAGATGCTTGATTACATACATAAAATTAGGATTATAAAGAAATATCACGGCTAGGCCAAGATTCAAGATCTATCTATTACATATTTTTATATTTTTTATGCATTTAGAAAATGTCACTGAACATTCTAAAAACAAACTTGGTTATTTTTGTAGTTGTAGAAGTTAATCCAAAGCTGTGGTTATTTTGAAATAAACATCACCAATCGTCTTTATAGAAGATATTATTAAATAAACTCTCGAAGAAGATTCAAGCATCTCATTTCTACCAGATTGGTTATTAATATTTCTAACGTTGTCTTTTTAAAAGACAATTTCAACGTATGAAAATCTATATAATTACCTACTACGGTGTAATCTCAACTTGCTTATTTAAAGGGGAAAAAAAAGGACGTGTGCCATAGCTTCTATTATGAAGCACGATGAGGCAAATGCATTGGACTTGAGTTTTGCCAATCAAATTGTGCTCTCCAACTATTAATATATTTTTATAATGAACTCAAAAAAATATATATATATAATAGGCAAAGGCAAAGGCAAAGGCAAACCAAGTCGTCTGTGGTTCAATACCAGCCAAGTTGCAAAAAGTAAAAACAAATCGATCTCAAATTCTACTCACTGCTATACAATCCTCTGTATTGAACTCAATCACTTTTCTTATTGTTTAACTTCACATGACGATTGGACAAAGTAGAAAATGAGAAAGGAAACCAAATCAATATCTTCAAAATGAAAGATTCCAAACCTTTTTAAGGGTTCCCTTTCTCATGATATTAGTAACTTCTTCAACGTTTTGAAGTGCCACCAAAAACCTCAATGTAGCATATGGGGCAAGCCTGGAACAGAGAGGTTATGTAATGTGTTAAATAAAATTGTTAATGGTCTGTTACTAAAATTATATCCCCAAAAAACTGCAAGGAGAAAAAAGTATCAGAACGTCACCTTGTTGATACTAAGCCACTTGGTACCGCAACTGGAATGGTACCTGTGTTTGCACGGTAGAGTTATCCTTTGATCTCCACGTTTGTACTCCATTTGGCATATCACACATCTATATACAAATCAAGACTGAAATATATAGTTATATCATTCAACTTGTTAAAAAATATTTTCCAATGCATGAAATAGATTATACAGTGTAGCCGATTATGACTCAAAAAAGTTTAAGTGAAACGGGTGTCCAAGCTTTTTGTGAGTATTCTGTGAGTTGTTGAGCAAGACTTATACACCTCTTGGGTCTAATGATAATTGTATTCTTCGTAATTGAATAAACGGTGCGATCATCTGAAGTAGCCTACTCGGCCAAATCACTATGAAGTGTTTATTTTCATTAATGAGATAGTCTTGAGAAAGACATATAATCTAACTATAATTTAATCTTAACATTAACAATGAAAATGAAAATGTAAGAACTTAGGGACATTATTAAGCTACATGTAATATTGGCAAGTATTACTACATATACAAGCTTTCATCTCCATTAGGGCATATCACCATAATTCTACGTAGACAGCTGACAACTTTGCAGGACCACTGTACATGCAGTTTAATTGTCAGGACGTCCTTAGTTTCATATAAATATCAAATACCTTCTCAAAAAGTCAATCGACTCAATAAGATCATATAATTACCGATTTCAGTCAGCTTTTAGTTTTAGTTAGCTAATGACCATAATAGGACATCTAAGACAGGCTAGTTTGATAATATATTTTTTTTAAAAAAATTAAAACAGTGAATTTGTAGCATGCCCAAAGATAGAAAATAGTGAATCTGAACATTTCAAAAGTGAATTGCAAGAATTGCGGAATTCAGATTCATCTTGATAACTGGAATAATCCTCACAAACAAAGGAAAAATAATAAAAGTTTGAAAAAATAACACAGAATAAGACAATAAATCTATCTAGTGTTACCTTTCATTTCGTGATTTCTTCCTTGAGAAAAACCCACATTTATACTTTGATACTGGAAGCAATGCAATCAGTTCTTGCGAAAGGCCTCGACTTTGAGTTCCTACCGTCTCGCCTAAATTTAGTAATTCCTGAAATCAAGTTACTTTAAGCCATTATTTTATTCAAGAGAGAGTAATCGACATAATTAGGAGACATACACTTGAGTTTACACATTACAGTTAGACAAATTTTACGTTTATTAAATATAGCCCTAGATTTTAGTATATATTAAATGAATTTACAGCTGCCATATGAGTTCCTTCCGCTCCTATCTAATAAACTCTAGATTCTTAAAAAGCATTACCAGATCCCTCCAAAGAAGTAAGCTTATATATATAGAGCCTCCAGGGAAGCAAGTTTAAGGTTAGAAAACTAGGTAGATGTGTACCAACGACCAAAATGCAGAATAACAACTAGATTAATCTCAGCCAGCATCTCTTGCCTTTCTACCTTAGCAAGGAAGCATCCAAAACCAAGCCTACAAAGCTTATTAGCTGCCATGGCTACTAGTTTTGCCATTTTCTTATACAGCAGCAAGGACTTCTTAGTAACCGTAATAACAATTCAATAAGCAATTCATGTAATAAATAGGCAGTGAATAAGACAACTTAGCTTCGAAATGAACATGTAAATTTACTTGAGAAGAAACACTTTGCGCGGTAATATGCAAAAACGAGGAAATTAAGAAAATTATCAGCAGCTCTAACCTCGTAAGTCATGTTATCAGGATCAACAATATCTTGCCAAATAGCCTGCATATTTCAAAGTGGAACTGATTAGGGAATGCATTTATTTAGAAGTTTTCTGAAGAGTGTTGGAAGTAAATTCCAGGTCTATTTGGCCTTGAATAAAAAATCTTGAAACAAAGATTGTCAAGGAAGCTTGAACCGCCACCTAGGTTGACAACATTGGGTTCGAAATGAATTCCTATTCTATATTTTCTATTTCAACTTTTTTCAGTAATTTTACATGAGCCAGTTTTATATCTTACAAGAATAATTTTCTTTCATGTATGACACAAGCATGTGCTTGGTTGGACACTGAGCCAAAAGTGAGGTACTCCACTGACAACCACCAAACAATAAGACTCAATTGTGAGCTTAATGGCATAACAAGTTTAAGAACAAAAAAGCTACAGACCTGATATTCATGGTAACTTGGATGCCTCCGAGGGTCTGAAAAAGCAATGGAAAATACTTGAATTGGGAACTAGTATTTAAATTTCCATAAACATTTTAGTTGAATCTGAAGAAAGCCAAGAGGCAAACAATTATCAATGATAGGAAAAAAGATGGAAAATAGATTTTTTCTGAATTATGATTTTTTTGTTAAATTTTATATGTGTACCTTTAACACTCTACCTAGCATAGTAAAGAGTACTTGATAAATATCAAGCTAACATTGAAATACGACAAAGATATGTGTATCAGTAGATGGTGATTGTCTCTCATTTTCAAGATACTCATTAAATCACCCTACATTCAATTTGTTGCATCGAATAAGTTACCCATCCCACAAAATGACTACTATGCCTAAAGCCAATATTCTTTCATCATTTAATTTTCATTTGATATTTGTCATAAGATAAGAAAACGATAGACCAATATAACCATTATAGTTTTCCAGTATTAAAAAATGCACTAGAATTAGAAATAATGCCCTCAATATCCATCATAAAGATGGAGTTTGCTAATTAACCAAAAAACTGATGACACCAGCGGCTTTTTCTTGACAAATACCTCAATTTATGAACAAAGAAAAAATAGCAGACTAAATATCAAAAAAGGAAGCCATTAATTATACTCTTCACAGGATGTGGTTTTATAGAACATTACCATTCAATATCTGATATTCCATTAACTTAACTTGGAAACTTCTATTTAACAAACAAAAATACTTAAATTATTCATTCGGAAACTTGAAATGAAATAGATCCCAATCCTTACATTCCATGTTGTTGGCGGACATATTAGGATTGGCACTTTCTTCCCACGCTCTATTTCCTAAACTTTGTTCATTCGGGATTGCCGAGAAGTCCTGCGGCCTCCTATGTTCGTCAATAGTGGATTCTTGACCTTGTACTTCAAATGATTGGGCATTGAAATGCGAAGTGCTCCAAGAATCAGAATGCCCAAACTTGTAGTAACTTGAATTAGTTGATGGATAAACAGTCTCCTGCATGAAAGAATGAAAATATTATACTTCCATGTTGGAAAATTAATGCATTTGGAATCCTTAAAATCAGATATAAAGGCTATTCGATCTTGAGAATGAATGCCCAGTCAAACATGCATCAGGAAGTTAAAGCAAGATGAAGAGGCCACATTTCAGCAGCCAAAAGTAGTTAGAAGATGATCGTGAAATGTGGGCTTGCTTTTTCTTCTTCCTCTACTTGGGTAGGGGGGCGTTTCAATTGTCAACAAATCTTAAGAAGAGGGAAGCAACTTTGAACAGTAGATGTACGTACCATCTCATGGCAACAAATAACGTCAAATAACTTCTTTTCAATCTAGTGCTACAGACTAGCACGTACAGAGACAAAACAGCATCTAAATGCCATGAAAAATCCAAGCAAGGCAACCAAAAACAAAGAGACATATAGTACCTGAGAATGCGAGGCACCGGAAAAAATGAAATTCACATGTTCATATGTAACACCTTCGAAGTATTCCAAAAAACTTCCAGCGGTGCTGTAAGGATAACTATTATTCATGTGATGAACCTCCATGTGTCTCCAGTTCATTTTAGATAACTCTGTTTCAATAGGTATTTTCTTCAGGCCAAAGTAAGTAATATTGCAATGGTAAGATATCAAGGGAAAATATACCCGCAGAAACAAACCTAAGCGTCCAGCAAATTCTGCAACCCCATTCTGGACAAAACTTCAAGCAGTGAATTTATTCCTAATCCCCAGTAAAGTTCCTGTCCTAGAGCCACTCCTGTAAATATCAAAATTAGAAATAAAATGAAGACGACAATGGAAAAGAAAAAAGCAATTGATATGGTAGTTCTTGATTAGAAGCAGGCGAAAAAACGTACTGCATGACTGGCCTCTACGGAACTTGAATTGATCAATATATTGGTTCAACAGAAATAAACACAGTACGCAGAAATTTGGTGAATTTCGTTGAAAATTACAGGACTATCTCATATTAAGGTTGACGGAGGAGGGTATATTATGTCATATTCAATAGCAAAAGTCAATACCACGAGTACAGAACAAGAAAGAGGATATAAATTTTATTTTTACTTGCGGGTACAAATCTACGAGAAACTATTACTAAAGCTGTTCCAGTACACAAATAGAGTCCGGTTTTCCAGAATCATATAGCAAGTTGCAGCCTAGAGAGGACATTCGACACATAGCACCATTTCGTTTAGCAGTGAGAAAACTGGAGGAAAAAGAGAAAATCGAATGTGCAACAACTCCTAGCCGCCAAGTAGAGATCCGCAGAAAACATGAATGTAGATCAATCTACATCTGATTTAACAAACTGAGCCTAGGTACTCCAGCCGAGTCTTTCGCACAAAACTAAACAACTCGTTCCTATTCCTCATTTCATCCATAAATTTAAACTCGCGCAATAAACAGTACAGTACAAAAAAAGGACTATTCCATTGTAGTATCTAGTGCTCTGATTCAAACCTCTCTCCTCTCTATTCTCACTCGCATGGCGGAGATTACATAGTTTCCGCCATCTTGTAGGCAAATTAAACACGATTAAGAAAAGAGTTGAAAGAAAGCATTATAGATTGCAATAGAATGTGTCAGAAATTACTGAAAGAAAGAAAGAAACCGACATTGGTGGCTTTGACGAAGAGCTTGTGCAGTTCAACTTTCCTCTTTGTGCTTCTGATTCTCTCTGTGTAATCTGTGAGTGAAAAAAATGGAAACTCACAACGAATAAGTTGAGCTGCTTATAACAGAAAACGCTCTCTCTCTCTATTCTAATTTCTAACACGCTGTCCTCCAAACCTTTAATCGAAGCATGTGCGATGACGTGGCTCAAAAGGAAATGTTGGATTGGAGTTGGTACTTTTTGGATCAACTGCAAATGCATTTCACCACCCACATTTTTCTTTTCCTTCCCGATTTCACCTTTCATATTTAAATTAACTTTCAAATTATTACCTTTTTTTGCTTTCACATTATAAATTAACTTTTAAATTTATTCTTAATACAACTCTAAACTTTAAAAAATATAAAATAAAATTTTTAAGTTTTAATTTTATGTCTAATAAATTCCTAAACTTTTAAAAGTATCTAATAAGTGTATAATTTTTAATTTTGTATTCAATAAATCTTAAAACTTTCAATTTTGTATTTAATACTCTAACCAGCATTGTTTAAAATTTACAAATTTATTAAATGAAAAATTGAAAGTTTAATAACTTATTAAACACTTTAAAGTTCATGGACTAATTAGACATAAAATTAAAAGACTAGTTCTTAAAGTTTAGAGACTAAACTTGTCGTTGAAGATTCAACCACATTCATATTTATACATTAGTTGAACAAAAAATATATAGTTCAACTAACCACACACTGACACGTATATCTGTCAAAAAAAAAAAAAACTTAACAAAACTTAAAAAAGAAAAGGCAAGATACTAGTAACCTCCTTAAAATCATAATTATAAATCTTCCTTCTCTCAGTTCAATTATCATACTCCTATAATATATAAATTTTTTTATTGAAAAATAATTCTAGAAAATAACAAAACTTTAAGATTCAGATCTGGTTTGATAATTATTCTATTTTTATTTTAAAAAATAAACACGTTTCTTCTCTCTCACTCTCTTTTTTTTTTAGTCTGCTTTTTGAAAATATATTTAAAATCATAGGCAAATCCTAAAAATAGAAAGAAAAGAGTCTCTAAAAATCTGTTGATATTTTGAAAACTTTACTAAAAAAATATATATATATACATGTATATTTTTAAGAATTGGAAAAACGAATACATAAATTATGCAGAAAACAAGTTTAACTAAAACAATAAAATCATTATTAAACAAAAGGTAAATAAATTTCGCAAGAAATTTGGTTGTTTTAACTACCAAAACCACTCTAAATCTGAAATAAAAGTCTGTTTGTGGGTGCGAATGGGGACTGGCATGTCTTGGATAGTTGGATCTTTTCGGCTGTGCATCAAAGTTTGCAGTTTTCGTATAAAATTCAACAAATAAATGAAATGGGTCCCTTCTCCCATATAATTCACCTCAAAATCGAAGGAAATTCCAGTAAGTTCAACTCAGTATGATTTATATTGAGAAAATTCAGGTCAAAAGATAAGGCCCAAGAGCATATAATTTGAGAACGTTTCTCCCATAACAAAGCGGATGAGCATCCGAGAAGAGAATAGTTTTATCAGCACAGCCGCTACTGACGTTGTTGAAAAGAAGATTTCATCCATCACCATGATTTTGTCGTCCAACAAATTTTCAAAGGGACTCTCTCTCTCGTTGATTCCTTTTATGGTCTGCGATCTGTCCACAAAAATGGCAAAAGTAACAAAACATGAGTGAGTGAGTAGAATGAGCAGAGCATGGAACTATAAACATGGCGTGCAAGGAAAGAAACAATTCATCATATTCTCCATTCTTGTCATTTGTCTGCAAAAGTTACAACAATAAAGACCACGTTAAGCCATTATAGCCTAGCCGACTCTCTATAGTATATTGAAAAGTGTTTCACAGTACTTTTAATTCAAAATTCAATACTTGGTCCTCGATAGGGGTGGTTTTCTTCATTATCTGAGCTACCAATAACTTTTCTAAGACATGTCTACCATTGAGCTACCAATTGATTTGGTTATTAATTTGGATTTTTATATATATATAATGAAATAATTCTAAATCCAAGGGGGGTTCGTGCCCCCTAGTCCCTTCGTAAATCCGCCCTTGCGTGTACAAATCTTCTTCATTTTGGATTCAGTTCGATACACCCATATAGCTAATGTCAATCTAAATTGTTTTCAAACCTCCAAGTACGAGTGTACTGTAGCTTGTAATGAGATGACGGTGACAGTTTTCGTCATTCCACTTTTTGGTTTTCTTATTCTCAAGCACAATGTTTAGTCTTCAAACCTAATCAATCTCAGTCAGAGCAAAACAATGTCTCCACTATAAATGAATCATCCAACACTGCACAAAGTCTTTCAAAACGCAGTATACTACTGCCCCTGAGTGATGTAAATATGTGGCAAACTACATCAAGTTAACAAGAGATAAAATTAGTAAATAAAAACTCGGTGAACATATGCATCGAATATAAGACTTCAAAAGCACGGGGAATTCACACAGGAAGTTGAGTATTCAATAACTTAAAAGTCGGAGGCTGCACATTCATCAAAATGATACGATGAGTTACAGCTTCAATGAAGTGATGTGGTCTAATATAGTCTAATATATTACCATTAGTCTAATATAGAACTACAGATGCATGCCATAGAAAGACCGATGTGTCAAGCAAACGAAAGATGGGTTGATGTTCTAAACATGATGACGAAAAGATGTGCCTGATCAACGCAGGAGGGAAACCATGGTGAAGAAAAAGAATAAGCAGCACGCGAGCAGGCAGCCCTCATATCTTCATGCCCGTATACAATCAACATCTATTGTCCTATAATCCAAGTTGGGGGATTAAATTAATGTCTAAACGTTCGCGAATTGAATTACTGCTGTTTTGCCTCATGCACAGGAAAAGGAACAAAATGTTATCGAGACATTTGCTTTATCAAGTAAAACGATTATATGGGATAATCAGGATAGAGGTGAAAGAAATGTTCATTGTCACCAATTTCAATAGCAAAAAAGTGGAAAACTAAAAAGCAGAGAGTCGACAAAAGAACAAATGTGGACTAAAATTTATCCTTGATTACCTCCAAAACTGAGAATATGAGATGATCCACGAATGGAGTAAGGGCTTCAACATTGTTCTTCAGAACAAGTAGTTCAACCAGACTGGCATGTTAACATAAATCCATGTAATCACTCAAATTTATATCCTCGAGAAAGCAATGGGTGCACTTCTAACAAAAACTTTACTGGAAACTGAACCACTTAACATTAATCATTGAGCTTTACAGCAGAATGTTCCAAAGGCCAAAAAGAAGAGAAGGGCCATCCTAAAATGACATAAAAGTATAAACATGCCTACAAGGTTAGCATGATAACATGCATGATAAGCAAAATCTCGTGCAACACAACAGCTCCAAAACATGAACAGCTTGTTAAGTTTTTCGTGTGCTTTTAATGCCTACCCAAATCAATTTGCTCTCTCCCTTGAATTCTATCAATGCCAAGTGTTGGACCGAAGGATGAATCAGATCTTTTGAATTCCAGTTCCATTTCCTTCTGTTTCAGTTGCAGTACTCTCCGTTCATTATCTAGTTTCATCCTCTCATTTTCAAGCCTCACTCTCTCCAAATCCCTACTCTTCTTACTGCAATATCTTAACCATTTAAAACGTTGTTTCTCAAGTTCAACAGATTGAGCCTGGAAGCTGACACATTCCTCCTGAAGTTGTAGCATCTGCTTCTCAATCCAATCTCTGCGCTCCCATTGGGACTTTGTGGGATCTGAAAGAAAAACATCAATTTGACCTTCAAATTCATTTTGTGCAACAGAATTTGACCACAGCTGGCCATCATCTGCACTCACTTTATCCCTGGCACGCGATTCGGCCAGCCGTAATCCATTTTCAACAGGATAGTGGTTATCTTCATTATCTGATTCATCACTGTCGCTGTCACTGTCATCAGCCTCTTCTGACACTTTCGAGAAATTTTCAACAGGCAAAATTTTACCTTGGAAATCGACATCCTGGCAACCAGGAATTGTTTGTCCACTATGGTAAGCGCACATTTCCTTATAAAACAAGTGTTTTGAGCTTAATATTTTTCTAACATCATCCTTGGCTTTACTTGAGAGGTGAGGCATTGAGTCCATGAGTGCAGGGTTCTCCACAACCCTACAACTGATTCCCCTCCCAAGAATATCATTCAATCTCTTGTATCTTTTGTTTAAGTCATTAAATTTGTCCTCACACTGCTGTGGAGATACATGACACCCCTTACTTATCATAATCTTCGACACCGTTTTCCATTTTCCCTTCTTTTGCAAAATCCCAGACTTTCTCTTTGAGCCCATCCCAGCCTCACCATCATCACCCACAAAAGCAACCATTGCTATGAGAAGCCTCACAATTTCATCCGTCCACTTCATTCTCTGCCATCGAGAGCCCTTTTTGCCCTTCAAAAACTCAGAGCACTCACCATCCTCCGTATAACTTGGCTCATCTTCTTCACTCGTATTATTGTTGTTTGTGGCGCTACCAGAGGCAATAGCTTTCCCTTTAGTGAAGGTCATCGATAGATCTTTCAGAGCCATGCTTTTCGTGTCCACAATCCCCATGGACTGGTGATCACCTTCAAAAGCACTCATCATGTTCAAGTGATGTCGGTGTGTCAACGAGGGATTGGCCAGTTGGGTCTGTTGATGTCTCCGGATAGGAGACTCCAGATCTAATAGCCCCCCATTTGCTGATAGAAATCCACCTCCCAGACCAGAACTATCCATTTTCCAGCCTCTAAATCCTAAAAACCCTCAATGTTGTTGTAGCAGATAAAAGAAAACTGAGATTCGACTTACAAGTATGAATAAGAACGATACTTCATTAAGCTTGATCAAATCGTTCTAAGTAATAGATACAAATTTAGCATCGGCGACTGCCATTAAACCAGCATAAACGAAATGCCAATTTCTGTGTTCCTTCATTGTATCCCACTTTCTTAGTCCACAAATAAAGTGCATCCCGATAACCTCGGAAAACCCCATAGAAGATTCCACTAAACTATACCAAATAAAAAACTAGATAGCCTTTGCGTCGGATATCGGAAAAAAGATCCTTCAAACCAAGTTAACAATCGGGAACCGCTGGAAGAATTGAAATTTGCAGCTTCGACCAAGGTAGCGAAACAACAGAAATCAACAAAAACATACGAGAAAGAAGAAAATTAACTCCTCCATGAGACCATGACATACCTTCGATAACCTGTAATCAAGATTGCTCCAGGAAAATTTTTCCGCTTTAGTTCTTGAGATTTGAAGGTACAGAGAACGACGAAGACTGATTGACCAACTGCTGTACGGTATATGCCAGGAGGTAAAATCCAAGGCCGCGCGACGTCTTGAACGCTTTTTGACCCTTACCTGATTTATATATATATATATATCTAAATTAATTACATTATCAAAGAAATTTTAAAAAATAACTTTTTAATTCAACGAATAGGATAGAAGCATGTCTAATAATAAGAAAATACATATTTTAGGTTGTTCATCTCACCTCATTATTATTGAAGTGAAAAAAAGATGAAAATTCAACCTAAAAAAGGTATAAATTACCTCTAAAATTATAATATATTTTTATTCTTAATAATCTTGAATTATTGGCGCAGTTAGTCAATTATAACTTCAATAACAAATTTGGTGTGGCTTGTCTCATCTCGTAAAAACGACTATTTTAAATTTTAATGGATCTATCTAAATATAACTTAATTAATAAGTCACATGTTATCATTTTAAAAGTTGATCCCACTACTACAATGGTTCAACTATGAAAGAGTTGTACTAAAAGAAAATACTATGAAAGAAAAATGAAACATCATTTATGTTAAAATCTCCCATTTCTAAAATTTATCAAATCGCTCTTCATTCTTTTTCAATATTTTTATTCTTTCTTTATAATTGCATCTCACGTTCACCAAATCGAGCATAGATTCGAATCCTCCCACCCACGTGTTATTAAACTATTTTAAAAAAAAAAACCATGGTCTCGACTCTGTCTCTCTGCACATATCTAAAAGGACAGAAAAAAAAACCTTAATTAAGTTTATTTACAATTAATAACAATAAATATCTCTTTTATAGTATAACGTCACAATATTACCATTAAGACATCAGCTAAGAAATACTTTGTAACATCATCAAACATTTTGATTATTTATATGTTGTACTTATTTATACCTACTACATTTTTAATAATTTTTGTTTGTAGAGTACGAGAATTCCAATTCAACAAATAAGAATCTCAATCATCAACCGATAAAAAAGTTACCAACCTCTTATACTAATTGAATTGGGTTCAAATTAGTACTAAAACTCGAAACAAAGTAAATATAACTCTTAAGACGTCAATTTAAACAC
>JAOANK020000048.1:722538-738305 GCA_026257165.2 Telfairia occidentalis | reverse complement strand
GATGTATAAATTTTATAACTGCTACACTTTATATTTGGTATATTAGTCAAATGATATACCAAATATAAAGTATATATCAATTCACTGATATACTAAATATAAAGTATATAAGTTAACCAATATACCAAATATAAAGTATGTCAGTTGACTAATATACCAAAAATATATCAGATATACTACTGATATACATGTTGATATACTAACGAGGGTAAAATTGAAAAAATAAAAAGTGAAAATCAGATTTTATAGTTTTTTGCTATATTTGCAAATTACAAAAAAACATTGCTATATTTACAATTTTTTTTTCAAAAAATTGCTATTCATGCAACTGACCATTTTAATTACTATATTGTCAATTAGCAATATGTCATCTCCCCTAAACTGGTTCTTCTTCTGCAAGAGAAACTGAAAATTAACAAAGCCCCATTTTCATCACATGCCCATCTGCTATGACTTCAACTGGTCCACTGCCTTGGATCCAAACGCTTTGCTTGCCATGGTCGTTGTTACAAGAGAATAGAGTTCTATTGGTCCAATTGGTTAGGACTTTTTTCATGGTCTAAGAACACAATAAAATCTTCTTAAAGATTAAAATAAAGAAATCTTTTGATAGTTTTTTTTTTTCAATGCTTTAACTTTTTTTCTATCACTGTAAAAATTTCCTGCTCTTTCATATTTACAGCTTGTCATTGTTTTTATCAAATTGGAAGTGTTTTTGGAAAATTTCTTCGAATCAGAGTTGTTCTCTCGTAATTTCATATCACAAATCAAATGTTTATAGATATAAAAAAATTATAAATTAATAATTGATATTATCTCAATTAAAAAGAAAAAGTATTTGTAAGAAATTGAGAGTCAAAATGAAAATGAAGTCTAAAAAC
This sequence comes from Telfairia occidentalis, assembly GCA_026257165.2. Lineage (NCBI taxonomy): Eukaryota > Viridiplantae > Streptophyta > Magnoliopsida > Cucurbitales > Cucurbitaceae > Telfairia > Telfairia occidentalis. The sequence continues at coordinate 737,424 of JAOANK020000048.1, read as the reverse complement.
GGCAACTTGATTATTGTTGAAAAGGCTTCCCTCAAAAGGGCCATATCAATCGTGGTCCAAAAACATTGCGAGATACGGGTCGGGTCAAATAAACAGTTCGTTTGAATGAACCGACCCGAACTAAAAAAACCGAGAAATCGTTTACGGACCGCCAGCGCCAGTTCGCCACTTACCAGTTCGATGGTTCCGCGGGTTTTCTGCTGGGGTTTATGCTGCTGCTCTTTCCCCCTTCTTCCAAAACCCTATATTGAGTGCCTCAAATCCACTTGATTGCTTTTGAAGGCCAAGAAAGGGCCTTCCATTTTTCAAAATCGATCACTCCACCAAGATGCCACCGAAGGATGACATTATCTTTACTTCGCGTTCTACGCTTAGAGTTCCACACTTTCCTCCATCTACTTCACATTCCAGTTTCAGATTCTACTTCAGGAACATAGCGTCGCAGTTCGATCAATCCTGTCACTCAATATTCCAGTTCGTTGATTCAGTTAAGAGGGGATCGAAATTGACTAATTTCAACCCGAGTATTCCTCATTTCTGGCCACCACGGCTCCCCTTTTGTGGGGCAAATAAGATAACTCAGCAAGGGAATTCGGTTAGTCGACGCGAAAGTGGGAGTTGGGGGGCAATGTTTGTCGATAAATCTCCTCTAATTTGTCTAGCGTCAATGTCGCTAATTCAATCTGACGTATCGAATAAGGCTGAGTCTGGAACTCGTGCGGAGCATTCAGGCAGGCGACGGGGGAGGGAGAACAAGAATACGGGGTTGGTTGGAAAATCATCTCTTCTTTGTTCAGCGTCATTGGCTTTGACTCGGTCTGACGAGTCGAGTCAGTCTGGTGGTTTGGAGAATAAGGAATCGCCTCAAAAGGGGTATTCAGCTGCGCGTCAGGATGAGGAGAGGGTTCTTATCAGTGAGGTTCTGGTGAGAAATAAGGATGGTGAAGAGCTAGAGAGGAAGGACCTCGAGATGGAGGTTTTGACCGCCTTGAAGGCGAGCCGACCCAACTCTGCGCTCACTGTGCGTGAGGTTCAAGAAGATGTGCATAGAATTATCAATAGTGGATATTTCTACTCGTGCATACCTGTCGCAGTTGATACCAGAGATGGAATAAGATTAATATTTCAGGTATAATTGTCGAATCAGCTTTATTTTTTGTGTTTTTATCACAATAGAATTTGAGGAAAGGATCCGGAATGAGTGGAATATGATGATATCTTGTCTTGCCTTATTTTTCTGATTGGGAAGGATTTTACGTGTGAGAGACTAAGACTATTAGCCTTAATGCTGGTGGAATATGTGGAATGGTTTGTGTTTAGCGATAGGGGAACTCGGCTGGAATTTCAAACAACTTATAGGTTATAATGCAAGATGTTATGTAATAGGTTGAACGTTGAGTTGATGATATTTGTTTTATATATTTGATTCTGTGTCCAATTCACTTGTGAGTTGCGAAAGCAAATTAGTTTTATTCATTAATGCATCCTTGAGCTTGAAAAATAAGAAATGTCTGAGAACCCTCTTTTGAAGCTACAGAGTGAGAGAACATTTAAGTCATCAGCGCACTTTCCACTCAGGAAATTCATAGTTATGAACAAGTTCCTTCTTACAAATTTAAAGAGTAAAGAGAATATTTATTAATGTTATTTTCTAATGGCACAAGGTAGAACCAAATCAAGAGTTTCAGGGGTTGGTATGTGAAGGTGCCAATGTCCTTCCAGCAAAGTTTCTGGAGGAAGCTTTTCGTGATGGCTATGGTAGGATTTCTTACATAATTGGAGATTATCACAATCTATCTATGAACCAATGTAAATATGCTTACGGAAGACCATTTTGTTTGGATTCTTTGGTGTCAAGCTGTGCAGGAAAAGTTGTTAATCTCAGGCATTTAGATGAAGTAATATCATCCATCAATAACTGGTATGGTGAACGAGGCCTTTTTGGCAGGGTTAGTTCTCTATAAATGTTCTTTTCCAATGTCATCATTTTCTCATTTAGTCTACGTTGAAACTTAGATTATTTTTGTCTTGTAGGGATTAACACATTGCAAACTTTAGGTGTGCTTGTTTTGGGATGGTTACTGTTCACACATATATTGATACTTTGATAATATAACACAGGTATCGGCCGTAGATATTCTATCTGGGGGCATTCTAAGTTTACAAGTTTCTGAAGCTGAAGTAAATAACATTTCCATCCGATTCCTTGACAAAAAGACGTAAGAATATATCTCTTGCATGATCCAAATTTTCATGCTAACAACCATGATTTACTGATGCATACTGCAGCAGCACAACCTCACATATATGCTAATGAGGCATGGACTTTATTATCTTTTGAAAATTTGGATTTCATAGTTTTTTGACTGGTGGTTTATATTCAGTGGTGAGCCAATTGCAGGAAACACAAAACCTGAGACAATTCTCCGACAACTTACTACCAAGAAAGGACAGGTATTTAGTGCATTCTTGATGTATCTAACTTTTAATTGGTGAAAGACATTACTTGAGAGTTGTCTTTAGAAAGTAGTCAGGTTTTTGTGGGGGAAAGATTGAGAGTTCCCTTAGTTTAGCATTTTGGTTAGCTCGGCGAGTCTGTTATCTGCCTTTTTGACTTTTTTTTCTTACCCAAAAAATGGTGGAACATGCGTCTGCTTGTGTATGTTCTCTTTATAGCTTTCAGATGTTTATACTTTATATTAGCATTATGATGTATACACTAATGGATGATGTATTTTACTGATTTCCGAGGCTCCAAGCTTGAATGTACTGGTTTCTCAATCATATGCCATCTTCAGTTTAAAGACATTTAACATGGATGCACTCTGATTCGAGGTTAGAGTTATTCATTGTAGGTCTACAGTATGCTCCAAGGGAAAAGAGATGCAGAGACTGTCTTAACCATGGGGATCATGGAAGACGTCAGCATTATTCCCCAACCTGCAGCTGGTGACTAAAATGTTTCTCTTTTTAAATGAATATTTGATATGTATTGTTTGTTTATTTCATAACTAAGACCTTGGAGTTCCTGGCTGGTTGTTTACTTTTTATTTGTTTGAATTATTTTAACCCAACTTTAACTTTTGATTTGATGGGAGGTCTTATGCATAAGATCCAGCGTCATAGGATGAAATGAAAGTTGACAATCTTTTGTTCACATGGAAATTTCATTTTTATTGAACTTGGATATTTAGTTCTGGTTAGAGTGTTTGAGGCGGCATTGGGTCTGAAGGTGTGGGTGGCCTGGCAACTAGTTTGGGCTGTTCCTCAAGTGGATTACCCATTACTTGTTTGGACATGCTGTTGGAGGCAATCCGAACCGGGTGGAATTTTTTTAAAAATTGACTGAAAAACTATTGAGGAAATTGGAGAAATGGAAGAACTAAAATTTATCAAAACTCAAAGTGAAAATGCTTGACACTGGCACGTGCAAGAGAGAGAATCTAAGGATGTGGAGTTCCATAGATGTCTTCTTCGTAACTCGGAAAGCATAGAAATGTCAGATTGCAAAGTTATTATTATCCATTTTTTTTCTGTGCACTTGTTTGTATTTAACAATATATATAACTAATTTTCTTGATTTTTCTTATAAATGTAATTGTTTAGATGCTGGAAAGGTTGACATACTAATGAATGTTGTTGAGCGTCCAAGTGGAGGTTTCTCTGCTGGTGGTGGTCTATCATGTGGGTAAGAATCAGATGCATTATCTTTCATCGTTGCTGATTTTTCCGTGCAATTGACTATATTCAGTATTTTCTGTTATCTTTATTTAATGTTGACTTTGTCACTTTGCTAAATGTAGGACCACTGGTGGGGGTGGCCCTTTATCAGCCCTTATTGGAAGGTAAGCTCAAAGCTATATGTCCTGTTTTGGAACCCCCCAACATACATACATGCATATAAACTCTCTTCTGGAGAGAGAAATAATCTACATGTTTCTCTTTTATTCATGTACCACTGTTCTATCTCTCTATTTTTTAGATTTTTTTGGCAACTACTTAGTTTTCTTGTGTCACACTTAAGTATGTTCCACCAATAGGAAGTGCTGAGCTTTTTAGCTAAGTAACAATATGGTTCTTGTTGCAGCTTTGCATATTCCCATAGAAATCTTTTTGGGAGGAATCAGAAGCTCCATATCTCCTTGGAGAGGGGTCAAGTTGATTCTATATTTCGAATAAACTACACGGACCCATGGATTGAAGAAGATGATAAGAGGACATCACGAACGATAATGGTGCAGGTAATCTTGGATTTGGAGTGTAAATCTATTTATGATATTTTTCAGTGGAGAACCTGATCGATATTCTTTAATTCTTTTCTTCAGAATTCAAGGACTCCAGGTACACTTGTCCATGGGGGTCGCAATCTGACCATTGGGAGGGTAACAGCTGGTTTGGAATTCAACCGCCCAATCAGGCCAAAGTGGAGTGGAACTGGAGGACTTTATTTCCAGGTGCTTTAGTAGATCTGTCTACATTCCTCTGGAAATATTTGCATGTGTAGAGCTTAGCCGCTATTAGAACAGGAAGCAGGAAAGTGATTAACCCCTCCTCCTCACACCTCAATTCTACTTGCTATACCAATCTTCCTGCTCTTTTTGGCCCATAGTCAAACTATTTATATCTTTGCAAACTATTTAGCCTTAGTCAGCTGATTGCTAACTTTATAACTAAGAAGCAGTAGACTTCTTATGCCTGGAGAATATGAATTGAACTGAAACCAATTCGGGTGAATTCCAGGTTGTGCATGATATGGATGGAACATTATTGAACCTCCTGAATCTTAGTTTCTATATTAAATGTGCCACTCTTCTGCAGTTCTTTTCCTCTGCTGAAGTATTTTGGGAAGATTTCTTTTTTGAACAAGAATCAAAGCCACTTTTCATTGAAGATATGAAAAGAGTCTAATGCTCAAGATACAAAGATCCAAAATTAAATTTTGGGAAGATTTCTTAATATTTTTGATTTTATGATCTTCATATACAGCGTGCTGGTGCACGAGATGAACAAGGAAATCCTATCATAAAGGATGCCATCAACTGTCCTCTCACTGCAAGGTTTGTACCTTTGCAATTTGAATTTGTAATTAGGCATCATCTTTATGAATTTGATGCCAGGTGCGAGTTAATTCTGTGTTGAAAATTGTCTCTTATCCTTTACCTTATTGTATGTCAGTGGCAATACTGAAGACAATATGTTACTGGCTAAACTTGAGGGTATCTACACTGGTTCTGGGGACCATGGATCTTCAATGGTTAGTTACTTCATCATCTCAACTTCAATGTTCTTCAGGTATAACGATCCCTCGTAACTTTTCTCCATGCAGTTTGTTCTCAGCATGGAACAGGGGCTTCCCTTTTTGTCCGAATGGTTATGTTTTAATAGAGTGAATGCTCGTGCCAGAACCGGCGTGGAAATTGGTCCCTCTCAGCTCCTTTTAAGGTATGGTCCCTAGTTATGAAGTGCAAGGATAACGATAAGTTGGAAAATCATACTGGGAGGATGCTTTGAATGCAGTCCTTAATTCCTTTTTTTCTATTGATTTTACTTGGCTGATGTTTTCTGATCGTCGTTTCTAGTTTGTCTGGAGGTCATGTAGTTGGAAAATTTTGCCCACACGAAGCATTTGCCCTTGGGGGAACAAACAGTGTAAGAGGATACGAAGAAGGTGCTGTAGGCTCTGGTCGATCTTATGCTGTTGGATGTGGAGAGATCTCTTTTCCCTTGGTATGCAAGGGAAATTGTATTTGGTTGCACTGTGTTTTATGCTTCACTTTTGTTTTGGCCTCTCCATTGAGTTCATTATAAAGGACTCGTTTGATGCTAAAAAATGTCTAATACATAACAGTGGCATTGCTTTGTGAAGGATTCTGGCATGTGTGTTGCGAAGCTACTTAAGCAATTTAAATTAGATAATGTCAAAACTGAATGGTGACTACTAATCTTAGAATTTTTTTTATCTATCTCAACTTCATGCTCTTTCAAAAGAGAGAAATTGGATGGATTTTGAATTAGCAATATACATGAATAAATTCGTAGTTTAGGGTGGAGATTTGAAGTGGATGGTTGGCTTAAACGGTCCAAGTTGGGACTTGGGGATAATTGGAATTCCATTTTTCAACTTTATCTTAGATCAAAGTTATGCATTTAGTTGCCTAGAAAACTCTGCTGCCTGTTATATTTATAGTTGGACTATGGAGAGCCATAGTTGAGAAGAAAAATAAATGATTGTGCAGAAAGTGAACTCCAGTCCTTCCTAGAATTAAGCGCGTAGATTGGTCTAGTAGTTAAGATTCCTATAAGTTCATGGGTTCAGTACTGAATCTTTCAATCCTCATAGAACAGTTGAAAGGGTAAAAAATTAGCAAAAGTAGGCTCGAAAGTTGAGTCTACTTGCTGATCAAATACTTTGAATTTTCTTGCTAACCTCTGTGCTCCTGAATTATGATTACGAATTTGTCTCAAGGATATTTGCGGTGGTTGTGAACAATTTTTTTTTTAATATCCTTTTATTTATCCTTCTTTCTTATTTCTTATTTGTAGTTTGCCCCTGTTGAAGGTGTTATTTTTGCTGACTATGGAACTGATCTTGGATCGGGCTCAACTGTTCCAGGTTGGTCTGGTACTCTGCTTCCGTATTGTTGGACATTTTTTATGTTCTATTTATTTGATTGCTTTCTCAAGGTAATAAATATAATCAGTATGTGGTTTTACTGAAATTGATTGCCTCGTGGAAATTCATATTCTCTTCCTAAGAAAAGATAACGATCAATGTTATTGTGGCTATTCTTATATCAAGTTAGAAGTGCGTTGTACGTGTTCTTAGCATCTTTTCTCGTTGGTGATATCTTTGGTTTCAAACAAGTGTATGTTGCTCTTGGGCAAAAGGAATGGTTTAAGTGTCATCCATTCACATTGAATTGAATATTTAGCATTGAGACTTGATGTTCTTGATGTGATGACTTATTAATTAAACTGGTGGTGATAAACCAATGTATGTGGTCTTGATGCTTTGGTGCTGTCAGTGGCTTCTTTTCTTGATAACAGTAGAATGTCTTCTCTGCAGTAGTTTGAATAAAAAATCTATGTTTTTCTTGATCAGGTGATCCTGCTGGGGCTAGGATGAAACCTGGAAGTGGATATGGGTATGGGTTTGGCATCCGTCTGGACTCCCCTTTAGGGCCTCTTCGTCTAGAATACGCATTCAACGATAGACGTGCAAAAAGGTTTCATTTTGGCGTTGGCCATCGGAATTAATTCCCTCTTTTCCTACCATTAGTCGTAGGATAGTTTTTGTAATAATCCTTTTTTATCTTTTTTTTTTTTTTTTTTTTTGGGTGGGGGCGGCTTGGATCTTGTTGGCAACTAACAATCGATTCATTCATGGTAATTCTTCACTAGTACTTTCAAGGTCAATTCTATGTTCATTTATTTTTTAGTGAAATATCGTTTGATTCGTATTAGTCACAATGGAGATTTTAAACTGGTATTTGGACTGTTAGGTGGATTCAACTTCAATCTAATCCCCCTACCCCCAACACACAAAAAAAAATCGATATATATGTCCAATTCTATTCGGAATGATAAATTTTCTTGTAGAGAAGGTTTCTCGATTTCATTGATCTAGGTAGATTAGGAATGTTTTCTTTCAGATCTTGTCTCTGTCCTACAGCGTTTTTCTTTTGTATCACATTTTTTTTTTTTTCCTTTTTTGATTTCTATTTATTTAATAAAAACAGTTTACATGTTTACACTAATACAACGGTAAGTATTTTTTTTTATTAATATTTTGGGTTAAAACCTATATCTTTGTTTTAAAATTTCGAACAGTTGATTATTTTATATGTACATAAAAAATTAAATAGGAAACAGCTTTTTGAGGAATTTGTTCCTTGTTCTGTAGGATATTTGTTTATATTCATGGTCACTTGCTTGACTCTCTTGAAATGGGGAATAGGACAGAGGACTGGAATAGAGAGTGATTTCTAATTTTGTTCCACCATTTTGCATCTCTATCTTCCAGTGGTCATTTTAAAACTTGGTTGCTTTAAATAAGTTGAAATTCCAAACTGCATTTGACTAAGCTATGTGCAAAATTTGAAGCTTAGTACCATTGTAAGAGCAAGAAAATTAGCAGTATTGCACAGATGACCCTCCACAATTCAGTGGACAAAAGCTCCTCACTGCAGCTTCGAAATAAGGTACATTTTCATTGAATGCAGCTGAAGTTGTCATCATTTTAAGGTACAATCATTCTTATGGTTGCAGTATGATGTCTCAGGCAAATGCCCTTCGTCCAGAATTTACATATCAATTTAATCATTCAATATGAAGCTCTAAACTTTTCTTTTTCTTTGGTTTCTTTTATGTAGATGGGATCCCTTGTTAAAGTATCTCTCTCCACCTTTTTTAACTGTAGGGTTAAGCTTTGGTGATAGTAGAAAGTATGGATAAGAAAAGTAGGGAGTTCCAGTTACTTTGTTGTTAGATATGAAGCTGGACAAAGTGAATCTACACAATATATTGCAATGGAGAAAAGAATGAAGATGTAATGTTGGAAAAGTATCTTATCTCATTGTTATGATTGTCTTAGGCCCCAATAAAATAATGGCGCATCTTGAAAGAAGAAAAGTACTTTTTTCTGATTTTTGGCTTTCGACTTGGCTAATTATTTTAGGAAAATTTTAGTGGGCAACTCCATTTTCCAAAATCTAAATTTATAGATATGCAGTTTTCGTAAGAGTGATTATAAATATAGTTTTTTTTTTCTGAAAAAAAATTGCAATAATAATAATATATGTATACTTTTAAAAACTCATCAATGATGAACTGAATTCATAATAGTAATCAGTTTCCTTTAAAAAAAATATATATACTTTTTTACTGTAATAGTTGCTTTATATGATGATGAATTTGAATTTTGATCTAAAAATTATGGTACTCCCAAATTAATGTACATTTTACTTTTGTTTTTGTTTGTAACTGATTTAAAAGTAATACAATTGATTTTTTTGATTTTTTAACTTTTTTCCATGATATTTAATTTATATAGTGGATAATTAATCAGCTTAAAATTGAGCTGCTTATTCCAATCATTAGTTTATTGTCTATTTTAGACTTTATTATATTTCTGTTATATTTACCTACCTACTATTTTGTCCATGTATCTTAGAACATTAAAAAAAAGTCTTTAAATTTTAGAATGTATTTGGTATGACTTTTAAACTGTTTATCGATAGAAAAAACCTGTTTTTTTTTTCAAAATTAACAGTGTTTAGTTTAAAATATTTTTTAGAATTTTTAATAATAAAAAATAATTTGAAAATGTGTAAAAACATATAAAATACATTCAAAGCCTTTTTAAATTAAATATTTATTTAATTTTCTTTTCCAAAAATGTTTATATAATAAATGTGTTACCTAAAAATATTTTTTTAACAAAGTTATACTAAACATGTAATTGATATTATTTGCCAATGATGTTTCTAATTGAAAAACTTTTAGTCTTCACAAAATGAAGACAATACGAGTTACTATAAATGAATGAAAATAATGTTGTTAAATCATGTGATTTTTCATATCAGTATTTTTTTTCAATACCAACATCTATTCAACTACATTTGGGTTGAAGATCACCCGTCTTGAGTTACACGACACCTTCATGCCGATAGCTCTACTATAACTTAATTTTCTTTACTGCTTTTTCTTTGTACTAAAAAAAAAAACCTCTCTTACACATCTCTTTTCTCTCATCTCCCAAAAAAGTCTTTCAGTCAGACCAAGAATATAAAAAACCTCGTTAGCATGCTTTCCTTATTCTTAGATATTCGAATTGCCAATATATGGATATATCTAAATGTAAATTTGTAAAGTTTCTAAATTAACTAAAAATAATTTTTACTAACTAATATCCATAATAATTATTTTCAATTAAATTAAAGAAAAATATTGTTTTCTTTTTACTCGGGAGTCAATTTTAACTTTAAAATTTCAATTTCATCTATCCTAAAATTAAATTAAATATTTAGATTAATACCTTTTTAAAATTAAGTCAGAAAATTGCTTACGATCCCATACAATAATGCTCACAGCTAATGAATTTGATTGCTCAACTCACTAAGCCAAATACATAATTAAAGAATGTATATTTTGCTTTATTAAAAAGTACTTTCTAGTTTCTGCTACCTCAAAAGTCTCATCAAACCTACCTTAAAAACCTCATGTATGATGTATGGAGGGTTTTTCAACCCACAGTGCTTACGATCAAAGCTGAAGAGAGAGAAGCAGATAAATCATTTCACATCTGTTGGAAAGCTGATACTATTCGGCATGTATTGTTATTTTTTCATGGTAAGAATTAACTTTTACCAATTTTAAACTACAAAGACTAAATCATTATATACTAAAATTTAATACTAAATTGTCACGAATGTAACTATTGAACTAAATCTTAACATGAAAGTTCATGAACTAAAAATCGTTACTTTTACAAAAAGTACATATTAAATCATCACTAAACCTAAAAGGTTAAGCAAACTAATCTCTTATTAATGCTCCAGCATTCTCCCTTATTAGTCACCATAAAAATTTACGCACAGAGCCAAAAAGAAAAAAATAATTATCTATATTAATTAGGGAAAAATGACTTTACGTAGTTTAAATACAAGGACTTTTAATTTGCTCTCTTACTTTGTTACATCATCATTGAACTTAAAAACTTAAGCTTATATGGATTACGATAAATCTAATATTTTATCAATACTTTAACAGTAACAGTTAAATACCAAAAATATATCATGACCTTAATATATATATATTATTTTCTGAAAAATACTTGTGTACCTATACACACCATCGTTAATAATTTGACAACTACTTATTCTTTTAAGAACTGAATTTTTTTTTTTTCGGTAAGATACTTACACTACACAGTGTGTGTGTAGCCAAAGGAAGGAGCAAACTAAGATTAATAAGATGGAGAAAGAAGTGAGTTTCAGGTTCCGACATGTCGAAAAACACACAAATTAAAAAGAGAAAACTTGGCTAAAAAACTAGACATGTCTGTGGGAGTTCACCATCAGAGAGACTCAAAGGATGCATCAGCCATTAATGGAAGAAGCCAAAATAAATGAACAGAGAGAGAGAGAGAGAGATGGAAATGTTTAGGGAGTGGAATTTTGGTGCAATAGCAATTGCATGGGATTGGGATATGGATATGGATATGGGGAATGTGGGTTGAAAGTTGAAACAGTACTGAAGAAGTTTGTAGGGACACAGAGCCGACCAGGAAACCAAGACGTGCCCACCAAAGCAAATGCCGCCCTCCACTTGTACATTATAACAACATTAATTAAACTCACTACTTCCAAATTCTAACTTCTATTATATTTCATTCCCAAAGTTCCTCAATTTCTATAACTACTTCAGCTTTTTCCACCCCCCCATTTTAATTTTTCCAATAATATTTGACTACCCGTCGGTGTTTGTAGGTATCTTTTTATGTATAATCGGTTAAAAAAGAAAAAAATTCTCTTTTTTTTGATCTGGCCAGTGTGTCGTTAAGTATTGTTCTAATTTCAGGCCTGAGTTTCTTTCTCTCTCTCTCTCTAGAAAGTCACTGTCTCTCTCGTCTGGCAATGGGATTATGGTCTCCCAATACACTCTCCAACGCCAATCACTCACTTTGGCTCTTTCTTCCCATTTCACTCTCAAAACTCTCTCTCTCTCTGCACGTGAAGTTCAATCAAGACTTCCAAGTATAAAGGCCCAAATGGAATGAATGTGTTGGGACTGAGTGTGAAATCGAATAAATAAATAAGGGTGAATTTGGTTGATTGTTGATCTAAAAACAAGAATCTGAATGGAAAACATAGTTAAATTTCATATTTTTATTGTCTTCCCATATATGTTTTTATAACCAGATTAGAATATGGAAATATGTAAATTTTGTTTTCAGAAATTTTACTTTTATCGATCATAGAATTTAATATTTAAATACTTTTTTTAAAAATTAAACTTACAAAGATAGTAATTCACTGAATTGATTTGATTCGATAAATTTGGATAAGATATTTAACATGTACTAAGATTGAAACTTGAAAGGTTGTCAATCCGAACATAGCTAATCACATTTGCTACACTGTTGCAAAGTTCGATGGTTCAATCGTCCAACCAGTTTGCAATTGTTGAATTGTTTATTTAGTTATTATACTTAAAAAAAATTATTAGTATCTAAATTTTTTTCATTAATAGGTTCCTATCAAACAACCTAATTTATTTCACATCAACCTACCCTAAAATTGTCAACCTGAGCATAGCTCAACTGATTAAACGCATATTTTCTCGATCAAAAGATTGTGGATACGAATTCCTACTCTTACATATTGAACTAAAAAAAAGGACGTACCACGTAATCCTTAAATAATTAATAAGATCATATGTATCTACTTATCAACCAGTAAATATCTCGTGCTAACTACCATTCAAATTTTAGTAGTATATATCTTATCCACCGTGCCCTACTCGGATTGACATCAAACAGATGGAGTTAACCAACTTTGAAAAAAGTTAGCATTTCAATTTCCTTTTTATCCCAAGTAAGTTAGCATTTCAATTTCCTTTATATCCAAGTTGAAGAGGGTAATGCTCTTTTATATAAATATATATTTTTTATTACACCCTTTTCACAATCACACTGTTCAACGAGTCGCTTGTTCTTTCAAATCCCAAGACTTGTGATATCTCTTCTCTCTCTTTCACCCTTTGTTTGGCATATATTTTTTCCTCATTGTTTAGTCATTCTCGCAAGTGATTTTGGCCTTGTTCTTTTTTCCACTCACTTGGGAGACTTCTTGTGATCTTTATTTTCTCTCTCCCTCGCCCTCCTTCTGATTTTCTTCCTCTTCACAATCTCTCTCTCTCTCTCTCTCTCTCTCTCTTAATTTGGTGATTTGTCCAATCTCAGCTTCCATTTCTCTCTCTTTCTGCATTATAAGTTTATATATAAACTGTGAAACAGTCCATACTTCTTCCCACAGAGCTCAACACAAACATGAGTGATCCTTACTCCATGAATAATAATGGCTCTTTTGGTTTATACCCTCTTCACCACTACTTCTCTTCTAATTCCACTCCTAATTCTAATTATGATCATCATTTCTCTCTAATTTCTTATGCAAATGATAACAATACTACCAATAATAATACCCTGAAAAACACCTCTTCTTCTAATTTCACAACCCATGAATTATTCTCTCCCCAAGCCCTTCCCCTTCTAAGTTTAAGCCCAGCAAGAAGACTCCATGAAGATCATCATCAACAACAAGAACAAGAAGAAGAAGAGGAAGAAGATGAGAGAGTTACTGTTGGTTTGCATTTAGGGCTTCCAAATTCTTCTTCTTCTTCTTCTTCATCTTCTGATCTGATTTTGAGGCTTTCTTCTACTGAGATCTGTGCAGATAAATTATTAGAAGAAGAAGCTGAAGAATTAGCTGATCAAGATCAAGATGTTGCTGTTGTTCCTAATAATTACTCTTCAAGTGGACTCAATAAGGGTCAGTATTGGATTCCAACTCCTTCCCAAATTCTCATTGGTCCAACTCAGTTCTCTTGCCCTCTTTGCTTCAAGACCTTCAACAGATACAACAACATGCAGGTATTTTATCAAATCCAAACCAAAAATCCCTTATTCAATTTTATTCTTCTTTTTTTTTTTTTATGAATATTATTATGCTGAAAAAGAGCAAATTAATTTATCTTCTTTTTAAAATTTCTAGACTGATTATTTCAGCCGTTGCCTTTTGTTTGCTTAACTTGGAGTGACGAGGATAAAGAATATTTGCAGACCCTTTAGGGCTTTTTTTTTTCTCTTTTTCTTTTTCTTTTTTTCTCCTCACGAGATATTTCATAAGAAATGTTATGAGATTTTGGTTAATTATTTTTATTTTTGGCTTCAGAAATAGTCATGATATGTATCTTTTTGGTGCATGGTTTTATTCTAGTTTTGGGGATTTTCAAAAGATCAGAACAAATCTTCTCCCTGGTCCATTTCAGAATATAAGATCAGTAAAATCCCCTTCTTTATGTGATTGAACAACACAGCAGCCATTTTTGCTCTTTTTTCATACTTTGAACTTCGTGTATTTAATAAGCTTTGGCATGCGTGTGAAAAAAAATATAATCATCTATTCTATGATTTTAATTTATATATGCAAGTACCCTCCTATACTGATTTTAGCTTCTCATTTGTTTTTTTTGTATAAATTTATAATCTCATCCATTTTAATTCGCCAATTTAATGCATTGGCTTTGTATTGTTTGTTGGTATATTTGTCTGAGAAATCCCAACTAAAAGTAGCTCAAGAAAATTCAATATCTGAAGGAATCCCAAGTTTTTGAGAACAACGAAAGCTATTTTTTTTTACCCCCCTTCGCTTTTCCAATCCCCTTTAATTTGACCACCATAATTGACTCGGAACTTGGATATATCATTTATTATGTTGAAAACTCCTGAATCTTTATTGCCTAAAAAGAACTGAGAGTGATGATGTAGAAGAAAAATGTTCAAAAAAGAAAAAAGAAATGAACTTTTACGTTTATTTAAACCCCCTGCTACGCACAATGTATGAAAAAATATATAAAATAATTAAGATTTTGAAGCTTTTCTCTAGAAGGAACGGTGTTTTACCATTTCCTAAAGAAAATTTCTAGCTCTGCCTTAAGTGGACTCGTTTTTTTTTTTTGGGTAGAGTATTAGCATTATAATTATTATTATAGAGATGAAAATTCGAACTTTTGACCTATAAAAAATATTTACTTGTTAACCGTTGAGCTAATATTCATATTGACAGTAGATTTATCCTTCTTATTTACTGTCGAGAGCTATGT
>JAOANK020000048.1:699326-710396 GCA_026257165.2 Telfairia occidentalis | reverse complement strand
AATTTGAAGGCCAGACATGTACAGGGGTATTCAACATTATCTAATGATTATCTGCTTACACGTGGAAATGAAATAATTTTTTTTAAAAAAATGTCAAAATGAAATTACATTCTTACATGTTATGCTTTGTTCAAGTTTACCCCTCCAATTTTTAATTCTATAATTCTAAATTATATGGTAATTCCTACATGGTGTCATGTGGATGCTTGCAATAATCTTTTCTGAAGTATAAAACACAGATATACCACACACATATATCTAAGGACAGTTTACACCTTTTGTTAAAGGTAAGGCTGGGCCCCTTTATTCTTCTTCTTTTTTTAATCTAATAGTACATTTTCTTTCTTTTTTTTATTCTTTTTTTTAACATTTTCAAAAGAGATTGAGGAAGAACCCACGTGGCGCCACATAGGCACGGCAAGCTGTAAGGACGGTATATAATCATATATTAACCATAAGGTAAGGGTGAAAATTATTTTCAAACAATGTTTAACACAAATAAAAAATAACAGATAAGAACATGTTTAGCCTCTTATCACCACCAATGAACAATATTCCAGGGTTGAATTTATGCTACAAAGCTAGCCTCCCTCCCCAAAATAACCAAAAAAGAAAACCTCCAAGCATCACCTGTAAAAGACCGAGCATCTTCAAATTTGGAGCCCCGCTAAGAATCACAAAAAGTGCACCTGTTCCAAATGTTATGAACAGAAAAATGAGTCCGATGCTTTAAAATGCTAATGGACCAGAAGTGATAAGGTGTGAAGGCTCTATAGGGATACTATGTCATTAAACGTCATAATCATGAATAACTAATTTCAATTCCTTCCCCCAGAGAGAGATGACAAAAGAACATGCTGATTCTTTTTTATCGACATTAAGCATGGATGAGGAAAGTTGAAGTATCGGGTGTCTACGATAGTACTCATAATACCAGTTTCACAGAATGAGAACAAAAGAAGGAAAATGCAACAAAACATTGATCATAAATTTTGGAAGACGCCAAAAGTATCATAACTAGAAAAAAAATACTTTATAGAGAAACATTTACAAGTTAACCATACGATACTAATGAATGAATTCAACATGTAAAGTACTGAGAATATGACTTTGAAGTGCTCTTTTCGATATGCTTGGGCACGGGAGGCAGTGAATTAAAATTGGAAACGGGGTTATCAGTAATGAATGGTAAATGGACTTGAGAGATGATTTTCATTGAAAATTATCATCTACTAAAAGCACGGCAGTAAAACTTTTCGCGATTCTCAAAAGCCAATCGAGTGGAAAATCTCCTTGCCCGATAGATATAATCTAATTACACGAGTTTCACGATTTTAAGACTGAAAAGACTTGATGAAGCACAATCATAACTAATTTGCCAAACATCAATTTACTTCCTGACATATCATATCATAGAAATATTTCAACTTAAATTTGGTTTCAAAACCCAATTAACAAATACTTCAAAACATGAATGAAAGATGACCAAGAATGAAGAATAAATGAAAAGAAAAGGACAAGACGAGGAAGAAAGACCGACCACCCAGTAAGGTATACAAAGAATCTATTAGATAATTCCGAATTAGAAGCAGACCCATAGAGCAGATTCGGGGAGTAAGATTGACTGACCTAGAGATGTACTGAATCCACCCACAAGTGAAAGTGCAAGAGCTACCAACACCTGAGAAGCCATGGAGGTCTTCTTGAGGACTTCTTACTTAGAACAGCAATAAACCCCCGAAAAGACTCGAGGGCTTTAAATCTTCCAAATTCAGAGAGATTGGCGATAGAATGGAAACAATATAGAGAAATATTGAAGAGATAATAAGCGCGCAAACTGAGAGAGCTAACTGAATTCTTCTAGCAGCGAGGAACTTGCCGCCGCTATAGAATCAACATATAAATGGATTAGAGGAACCTTTGTTTCTCTTTGACATTTTAAAGAATAAAATGGATTAGAGGAATTTGATTGCGCGCGTGAGGGAATCTTTATGGTGAAAGAAAGAGATAGTGTGAGAAAGTGGTCCAAGAAAGCTGGGCATTTATGTTTATGTATCTCCCCATTCTTGTCTATCTTACACACTGCCTTATCCTTAACTTAACTTAAGCTTCAACTTCTTCTCTTTTCAATCATTTATTGCTCGAAGTTTTAATTTAAATTTATGTAAATCTAAACATAGTTGGTTTTTCCCCCACTAACATTAGAATTAGAATTAGAATTCTTATCTTTACAGATTGAATTAAAATATTTATATTTCCTTGTTTTTTTTTTTCAATTGAGTTTTGTCCCAAATTTAAGCAGTGCTTCTTATAAAAATGCTTATAAAGTGGGTATAGAATGAGCATTTTCACTATAATAATTTTTTATAAAAATGTCAAAATCTCATCCTATCTTGTTGCTACAACGTAGATTTATTAATTTTTTTACAACCAAATTCAACCACTAATAGAGCTGTAATTTGCATAACTTCAGAGAGGTAATTGTTCAAATTACAAGTTCAAGTGTACGATCTAAAATGTGGGTTCTACAACTTTCTCTATTTCCGCATTTTGATATTACATTGAGTAGATAAAAAGTTATAGAAAATAAAGACAAACTAGATTGATTGAACTCAAATATTTAAAACAAAAACTAAATGTTAAATCAAAATGTGTCATGTTTACAACTATTAAAAATTATTTATTGTTGTCAAATCAAATATAGTTTCATTGGTTAAAAATATCTTTTCGACAAAAAATGTGAATTCGAATCTCTACCTAAAAATATTATTGAATTTAAAAAAAAAATAGGACGTTTTACGTATTTAAAAAAATGGCTGCAAGGAAAAAAAAAAGTATTTGAAAAAAATGAACACGACAGGTTGGGTCAATTACGGAATTAAAAATTTAGGAAGAGACGGAAGCATCCAATAGTGAGAGTCCACGTGGATAGAGTCGTCAATAAAAGGAGCTTTCCGCGCTAGAAAAAGAGAAGAGATAATCCCTTTTATTAACTACTGCCTCCAAGCCTGCGCGGGCAGAGAGAAGAAACGCTCTCTCTCTCTGGTTCTGCTTTCTCTCTCCTCAGTGATTCAAAATACCATTCAGGTCAGGTTTCTAATTTAACTTTCTTCCTCCTTTTGCGCTAATTCATTTAGATTAATTCTTAATTTCTTTGTTTTAGTGATTACTCCTGGTTAATTCCACTTCGGACCCTGATTTTCCTTTGTCGTTTCTTTTATGTATATATATCAAAAGCCGAGGTTTTACTTTCCATGGGATTCTGAGTTCTTCGATCGAGCATAAAGATTCGTCTCTTGGAGATATCTTCCGTCAGGTTAGGGCTTATGTTCTGTTCCTCCTGCTGGTTTCACTCAATACTCCTACTGCTGATGAAATTTTTGGACTATGTTGTTCAGCTGTTGTGTATGAACGGAGTGAGGGTTTGGGCTTCGCTTGTAAAAGACTAATTTTGGGTTTTTTGTTTTTTTGTATACGGAGGCAGTTAGGTATTTTTATTAGCTACTGATTGGTGTTTCATGGTTTTGCCAAGCTGTGGATGCCATCGAAACGTATTACAATTTCATATGATTCTGTGTGGTGATTGAATGAATTACAAATCTCGTATAGAGTTCTCTTTTGCAATTCGACTACTAGAAATGCAGAAAACATGAGAGCGCTTATGACATTAAGCTTCGAATTGCTAGAGCGAGTCACTACTTCTGTTCTCCTTTATACTTGTTTATTCTTTTCTTCTATGAAACAACCAGCTCTCTCGATGAACTATATCAACGAGGAACACCAACCCTCCGTGTCTTCACATCTTGTGCCTAAGTTTTGTTGTGCATCCAATTATACAATCGCCCTTAGATGATGTAAAGGACTTTTTTTTTTTTTGTAGCTGACACATTTATTTTGTGCTAGAACTAATCACTTGCGTTGCCATTAGAAGTGAAGAGAAATGACCCATGGAGAGCTAATTTACTTTTGGAGTTAGGAAGGGACCTTATGGTATGGGGTTAATTCTTGGTAACAAACTTCCTGTGGAAGGCAAAGAAAGGTGTAAGAATTCTTCAACAGAGGATGTAAGAGGGGACCTTGAAAAGGATGGAACTTAGCCTTGTTGATTTCCAGTTTCTCTTATTCTACTTACCAGTCTCAGTCTCCATACTACATTCACCGACTCAAGTGCTTAAAAGTAAATGCAACTATTCTGGAAGACGAATGTGCTGTTGTAATTGATGGTTTGAAAATTTTTAAATGATGAATATTTGTCCTATGATCTGGTGTTTTGGGCCTTTGGCTAACTATTTACCCAATCTATAAACCAAAATCAAATTTCATTCTTAAGACATTTATCTGACTGCTTATTTCAAGTCTATGTAGCAATAGATAATTTCACAATTGAGGCATGGACGTAAATAATTTTTCATTGTTAGCATAAACTCAGTCTATATCAATGTCTAGTTTGTGGTCAAATTTTGGAACAAATAGAAGATTATGTACGAAAATGAGTCTTTGGAGCCAGTTGTTTTTTTCAGCATTTTAGTACATCATGGTCATGAATGTAAGTGTAATCCATCTCAATTTTGGTTTATATTATTATTGTTTTTCTAATATATTGCATCCTACTTCCTTCAACTATAATTATTGTGTGTGCACACTATGTATCTGAGCGTTTATTAGATGTCATATCTGTTTGAGAATGTAGTTATTATCCTCAGGTAAGCTCTTCTGGCTACCTGAAAAAATATCTCAATCTTCTATGTATCATCTGTTCAAACCTGGGACGTAGGACCACGGCCAGACTTTAGAATGTTTACAGTGTAGGAACCACGTGAGATATTTCATATCCCAAGTGATTGACCTACGTGGTTTTGAACCAAACCTTAATCATTGTGCCCCACTGTTTGGGTTTAGGTAATTTTTGTTTTAAATTGCATTTTTTTTCTTTTTTTTTGAGTATTTTTAAGTGATTTTGATGCAGTACACTCTAAAATATGGATCCCCATGATGAGGCTGGGTGCCAAGCTCCTCCAGAGGGTCCTTTCCTGTGCATCAACAACTGTGGCTTCTTCGGTAGTGCAGCCACGAAGAACATGTGCTCCAAGTGTCATAAAGACATGATGCTAAAACAAGATCAGGCTAAGCTTGCTGCTTCATCTATTGAAAATTTTGTCAATGGATCATCTAGTTGCACTAAGGAAGTACCTGAAAGTATTACCAATGGTGCCATTTCTGTGGAACCAAAAATTAGTCAATCACATGCAGTGCCTGCAATGGGAGCTGTGGAGGGTGACGAGGCAAAACCAAAGGAGGGTCCAAAACGTTGCAACTCTTGCAACAAGCGTGTTGGTTTAACAGGCTTCAATTGTCGTTGTGGTAATGTATTTTGTGCTGTGCATCGTTACTCTGACAAACATGAGTGCCCCTTTGATTATCACATGGCTGCACAGAATGCCATATCCAAAGCCAACCCTGTTGTCAAGGCTCAGAAGCTTGATAAGATCTAGATTTCTTAGGACGAGTTTGTGTCCTAAATTGATGTTCATATCCAGCTGTGAGGTGGTTTCTGATTTGCTGCAAGTCTATGTATCGTCGCTTTATGTTCATATATATGCTGAAGAGATTGCAGTTACAATATATCTGAAAACTGAAAAATCTATTTGCTTGTGATTCATTGTTTGTGCTTGTTTTAATGGACATCATTGTTATTTGCATTGTAATGCTTTCTCTGTGTTTCGTTGCCGCTCTCTTGACTATGAGTGATCACTGATCTTGTTGTTTACTATTTTCTGATGCCCTAATGTTTGGCCTGCTAAGCTGTCGTTTTGGTCATAATTTGCATCAACTTGTCAACTAGTTTCCTTGAACACGATGTTGAAGCCTACTCGAAGTCCTGAAGAATATTGATATCTGGCTTTTTCTAGACCGTCGTTTCTGGATATCGCTGGTATTAGTAACAAAAGGTATGGTGGTTATCTGTAAGTCCTTTTTTTTTTCCTTTTGGTGGGGGGCGGGTATAAATATGTGTTTCTGACTTAATAGCTTGTGACAGTTTGGAAGTTTTATTTGTAATTCATGTAATTTGGTTGGATCTTACCAATAGTCTCTGTTGTGAACTATGACTTGTTAGCTCTTTTTAGCTATATTACTTCCATCATTCACCAAAATTAACATAAACTTATTGATTTCTTATAAACATTAAATCATATTTATTGAAAATAAATCCATTCATAAATTGTAGACATTATTGATAAAATTTGATGAAGGTATATGGACTTTAATGAAACTAATGAAAGTGGTATAACGGAGTAAAGAAAAATATAATCTAATCTTCTTTTTTGATTGATGAACTTGTAATCTTGGCTAGTTGGCTTTGCTTTCTTTAAAGGTTGGATTGTTCTGTCACGGCCAAAAGTTATTAGGTTCCATATGGCAAATGGTGGTAATGAGATTGTGGAAAAGCAAAATTTACTGCCTGAAGAAACGTTAGATTGTTCTGCAATGTATTTTCTGCAGAAATGACTTCGATCACACTCACTGCCTATACATTCATTTCAAAGAGCCGCGTTGGGAGTAACAGAACTCCTTGTTCTCTGCTAAATTACTGATAAAAATTTCTTCAGGTTCATTTGACAGCCATGTATTTTCTATCTTAAAGCTATATTTCTAATAACGTTAATTCTTCATGTTCTGAAAAAGACGTTAATTCTTTAGGTTTTTTTTTTTTTTTGAGTTCAACATTTGCAAAGATGGGGGATCGAATTATCGATCTCTATGATGGTAGTACATGTCTTTATCCACTGAGTTGTGCTTGGATTGGCGACGTTAATTCTTCAGTTGATATTACCTTTTGAGACAAATGGAAAATAGAAGTCTAAAGTTGAACACCTGATCTGTCTTTAAACATATCTCCTGTTAACTTTCATTAAAGTCGAGCATGATTCTATTTCTGACGGGGAGAATATGTTTTGTGAAAGGTATTTTTGCAGAGGAAAGAAAGATTCTGTTTTTGGTTTCCATGCTGAAAGAAACTGCCATTGAATAGTTCAGAAAGTGAGGCTAATATTTCACAAAGGAAAGTTGACAAAAGGAAAAGGGTTATAGCTTTCCTGTTGTAAATTGTAAGGGAATATATCAGGTTAGTGGACCACTTCTCTCATTATCTGAAATAGCAGAATCCAACATAGCACTGCAGATGGATTCCATTCCATTCATATTAAAAAAATAAATAAGTTGAAGGCAAAGTGTTCAAAACATCACAATCGCCATTGATCGTCACCAAATTGCTTAAACAATGAGTGGTATATGCTGGCAAGAAAATGGGCTCAAACAGTGCCTATACACACCATTATCTGTGAATCCTTCTTTTAGCCCAAGATGGCCCGTGGACTGTGAAAATGGCTTTAATGAAATTTTAGTGGAAAAGTTTATGTAAATTGATCGTGTTTTTTGTAACTGAGCATTTTCTCTAATAAACCCCAATTCAATCAAAATGGAGCATGCCGCTTGAGAAGCACTGCATATAAATACAACATTAATCAAACCCCCACTATGCTAAAAGTGGGAAGATTATAAATTTATAAATAAATGTAACAATCAAGTCTACTTTTATAAAATGTCAACCTAGGCAGTTCAATTGGTTAAAGTATACGTTTCCGACCAAGAGATTGCCGTTTCAAATCTCCATTTCCATATATTGTTGGCTAAAAAAAGACAATTTTTATAAGTTTAGTGAAATTTCAAATTTCAACATACGGTTTTAGAAGATTAAATATAATATCTTTATTGATGTTCGGATGATTTTTGAAGAGGAATTGTTGGGGTAAACGTGAAGAACATTGTGAGTTTATAAAGAAATATTTTCAAGTCGATTCATAATCATGTCGAACTCCTTTTCAGGCAAACTGACCAATGTCGTAGAATTCCACCAAGTCATTTTGGATTTGGAGTTCTTCTAAATTTAGACTTGAGATTTGAACTCCACGTCCCAAGGGGACAAAATCAAATTATTTACTATAAACATTGCATACTATTAGCTACTTAAAATTTGAGTGGTCCTCCAACTTCGTTAACAGTTGTGAATATATATATATCAAAATATCTTGAAAATAATCCTGGGAAAATTAAAGAAAATGAAACATATATATATATATATATGGTAAGATTGAATTGATTCATTGAGGATCCATATAATTAAACTTTTAAGTATACAAATTAGAGGCAATGGTTGAATTTAGTTTTAGTTTTTTGGGATTGCATGGAACGAGACAATGCCATGCACATGCCTTTTGAAGATGCATGTTTCGTGGGAATTAACAATTTTGAACTCATCATCCAATTCTGTCGCACTTAATTTATATATATACACTAATATATATATACACTAATATATATATATATATATAATTTCATATCCTTTTCCTTTTCGTTGCTTTTTGTTTTTGGTGGGACTGTCGAGGGAGTCCATGCAAGTTGGCCTCAACTTAAATAATCAAATCTACCATTGTTCTTGTTTGTTCATCAAATTGAATTATAATTAAAAAAAAAAAGAATTAATGGAAAAGAAAGAAGAGAAATGTTAATCTGGTCCACTCAAAGAAACAGTATATAATTAACTACTCATGTGAATAGGAGATTTTGTTTTAGCAGTGGTCGAGAGCCAAATATAACTCGAGATTTGCTACACTCTCATTTTGTTAATCTCACTTTGTCCTATTGTTAATGTACAATGTTAAGTATAATTTAAAAAAAAATTATATGATGTTGATATAAATTGGCATAATGGTGATATAGCTTAACAATTCTTTTTAAAAAAATAAATATGATATTATGCTTCAATTATGAACTGTCAACATCTAGAAATATAATATACTACGATTACACCAATTAAAAATTCTATGTTAAAACTAAAAGGGTAATGAAAGTAGGGAAATCGTTAGCCTACTTATTGAGGAACTAATTTTTTGGCCCTCCTCATCTCCTTCATTGATATTGGCCAATATTTATAATGACACCCATGTTGTTAATACCAAATCAAAATTGGACAAAATATGAAGGTTAAATTGTATATATATATGACAGAAATTAAATTTTATTGGCAATAAAGTGTACCCATAACTAAGGGAACTTCCAATAAACATCAAGAAACAATGCTAACCAAGATTGCCATAATTAATGTGCTGGCAATTTTGAATAATGATCCCAAGAAATTATGGATTTTTATTTTTTTCTTTTTAGAATATCCCAAGAAATGATTCCTTCTCACACTAAAACAAAAACTTTAATTTTTTTTTTTTTTTTGTTTCACCTAGAAATTAGTCTTAACTAACTCATTAATGATAGCTTAATTGATGTAAAGGTTCAAATTTTCCCATTTCTCGCTTGAAATGACATGTGAATTAACAAATATTTATAAAAATTAAGGTAGTTGGAAATGATCCATAGGAAAATATAATTCAGTGTTCCCATCAAATATAGTTATTTCATGAATATAAATCTGTCTTTAGTTTAGACGTCTGTGTTTTTGAATAACAGAGATCCCCAAAACGAAAACGAAAACAAAAGAAGCTTCAAAAGCACTGTGTGTGTGAATATAAATAAAAAATATTAGAGGTTTATTGTGGTGGCTGTTTGGAGAATGGTAGAGAAATAGCTGGTTTCTGGTGATCACTGCATAGGAAACATTAGCAATGCATTCGATTGGATTGGAGTGAATGGTGTATTATTAAAACATTATTTGTTCATTGCTATATAATCCTAAATATTGAAACCCTAACCCTAACCCTAACCCTAACCCTAAAATTGAATTGAAATGAAATGAGATGTGTTTTGTTTTGATTTGATGGGTGTTTGTGTTTGGATTCGAGGCGACACGAGCACTTTCCCGGCGATTCCTCCCACTTGGACTTCTTGTTCTTCCAAAAACTTCCCAATACTTTTTTTTTTCTTTTTTTTGGTATGGGTTCTCGTGTGCATCTTTCTCCATAAACACCCTCTTCTCCCCTCTTTATTTACCCTCCCTATCCTTTTCCCTTTCCCTTACAAACAAATGTATGGTCCCCAATTTCCCTGTTCGCATATAAATTTTTCTATAATGCTGTTGGATTTAGAGGTGTTCAAAAAAATCGACAACCTAAAAAATATGAGTTACACCCAACCCAACCATGTAGTTTTAGGTGGGATTGAAATATTAATTTGAGTTTGATTGAGTTTATTTTTTTTAACCTAGTTGAGTCGGTTTGGTTCTTGAGTTCACTAGATTGAACTAACCCAACAACCCCAACTACTCGGAATAATATAAAATCATAAGTTTTATAAATTTATTGTTAACCAAAGATTTAATTTCACCTCAAGATCATTTTTGTTTCTAACTTAAATTAGTTTTAAACCCAAACTCATATAGTGTGGATTTGGTTAGTTGTTTGACATTTTTGGGCAATTGACTTTTTGTTGATACATTTAATCAAAAGCATATTTGAAAGGTAAATAGCTCTACGTAATAATGATAAGATGTAAATTTTGATTGGAACTTGATGGAAACGAACCAAATGGATTGGTTTAGTTTTGGTCAGAATATAACAAAAGTTGTTTGGGTTATAGAAATTTATACGTCGAACTATTGGGTTTGATCGAAAATATCACCAAACTCAACCTAGGAAGATACTTCTAATTGGATTTCTATAACTAACATGACTTTACTATAAATGTAGGTAGTAAGGAGAATTGTTGGGTATTGGCAATTTGGTAGAAATTTACCAAATTTAAGTGAGCGGGTAAATTTTTTAACCTTAAAACTTTCAAACTTGATTAACAAGGTTTGCAATAAAGACCTTCTCAAAACTAAATTTAAATATTGTGTATGAACCAACTAACAAATATACTGAAAAATCAACAAACAAAACACCTAAGATCTCTATATAGAGAAAATGTGCAAATTCAATCATAAAAATACTCGAACATAACCATAAAATCAAGAAGATTTAAAAAAAATCAAACTCCGCACGAAAATGCCCAAATCCATATAAATTTAAATATCCTTCACATTTAAAAAAAAAATAAAATTAATACCCCACAAAATAGTCTCGT
>JAOANK020000048.1:641785-664542 GCA_026257165.2 Telfairia occidentalis | reverse complement strand
GTGCCTTAGCATTTGGGGTGTGCGCCTCAACGCCTCAAGCCCATTTTTATTTTATTTTTTCTCTTTATTTTTTATTTGTCTAACTTTTAAGATGAATATTCTTGAAAAATATTCATTTTTGCTCTACAATCTTGAAGAAAAGCTCTCTTTTCTTAAACTTTTCAGCATCCTATTATTTATTATACTACTTTTCTTCATATAAAAAAAAATTATTGATATATATCTATTGTGCTCCATGTAAAAAAAAGCCCGCACTTAAGCCTCGAAGGGCTATTGCGCTTTAGTGCGCCTTGGGCTTTTAAAAACACTGCACATGCCAAAAACTTACGGGACTGAAATAGTCTAGAGGGTTCTTTCATCTATGCCCAGACAGGAGTATATGCACCTTGTAAGAAATGACTTTATTTTGAATCTTTGATATATGTTGTGTGCAGTCACAATGTTTTTCTGATTTTTGTTTGCATGGATCTGTGTCATGATATTATGATTGTCCAGCCATGCCCATTTTGTTTGGCTTTGTGGGAAATTTTATGCCATCAGCAGGAGATTTCCTACTTTCAAGTTGCTTGCACTTCTTTCTTTAGGCCCCCTCTTCTTGGAGGATGAGATTATTGAATATTTTCTGCATTTCTTATTATCTGAAAAATAGAATTGTTTTTTATTTTAGTCTTATTCTTAAATTAAAAAAAGTTCCGCATATGATTGATACTATTTTATGCCAAGATTGTTTATTCACTTTTTTAATTTTTAATTTTTAATTTCTTATCCAATGATTGCAGGAATATTTGAGCGTTTTCGTGGAATTCTTCATGAAGGAGAAATAGACAAAAGGGTTCAGTTTCTGATTGAAGGCCTATTTGCAATAAGGAAAGCAAAGTTTGAGGTATAACTAGCCTTTGTCTTAGCTTTTCCCCCTGTTAGTCTAAGAGGTTCCTTTTTTTCAAGTTAGGATCTAGAGATGTAATGATTGTATTGACCGTTCACGAACTTTTGCATGACTAAGTTAGACGATTCACTTATGTTGTTGTTTCTATTATTTTTTAGGGATGAAACTAAGATGTAATTCTCACTGTGGAATGCAATTTTAAATAATTTATTGTTTTAGTAATAAATGTAAAGCAGTTTCCCTCTTGTCTTCTTTTATATGTTCTGAATTAATGTTGGTTTCTTTATCAACAATAAAATCTAAAGCAGTTGGTAAATGGTACCCCCCACCACCACCATTTATTATTTATTTTAAAATCCATGTTTTGATAATTTTTTTTTGAAATTTTGATATTTCTGTCATTTTCCTCAACATCATGTGACTTGTTCAAACCAAATGCTGCGATTTGCATGAAAAAGTATGTCGAATGTGGGCTTGGATTGGGTGGTAGGTACCACATTTTGATTTTTCTATTGCGGTTTTTGCAATGATACCCAAGATATCCAGTGTTGAGGATACCTTGTTGTCTGTTTCCAAGCATACATATCTAGCTTCCTTGTATAGCAGCAACAAATTTTTAATTCATATTTTTTTCTCTTCTTTTGAATTTGATTCAGGGCTATCCAGCTGTTCGTCCTGAACTGGACCTTGTAGAGCAAGAAGATCAGTTAACTCATGAAATCTCTCTGCAAGAAGATATAGATCCTGAGATTGCTCTTGGTATCTCTTTTTATAAAAACTTGTATATTGTTTCTTAATTAATCAAACTGGGCGTGCTCATGATTTTTGTTTTATTTATGCATTTATTTATTTTGTTGTCTTGCTTCCAGATATCTTCAAAGCTGATCCAAATTTCCTAGACAACGAGAAGCGTTATGAGGATTTAAAGAAAAATATACTTGGTGAGGAATCTGAAGATGAAGAAGACAGATCTGATCCTGGATCAGATGATGAAGATGAGGATGAGGAAGATGAATCCGAAGAAGATGACGAGGAGCAGATGCAAATAAATGATGAAACAGAGACCAATCTTGTGAACCTCAGAAGGACAATTTATCTGACAATAATGTCCAGTGTAGACTTTGAGGAGGCCGGGCATAAGCTTCTAAAAATTAAACTTGAGCCTGGTCAAGAAGTAAGTTCTATAAGTTCTTCCTGTTGCTAATATTTTGTGACTACAATTTCACAGGTCTACTGTACTCTTTCTGAAATTGAAGTTAGCTTGTTGTTCCATAAAAGTTGCTGATAGCAATATTAGTTTGCATATATCTTAGGACTGCCACAGTATCTTGATGTTTGTCTGGCATCATTATATGTTGCATTTTTGGTATATTATACTAGTGGTAAAAGTGTGGGTCAGTTCATCCGGCTTGCTGTGGTCTTTGCAGATAGAGTTATGCGTTATGCTGCTGGAATGTTGCAGTCAGGAGAGAACTTACCTTCGATATTATGGTCTGTTGGGGCAAAGATTTTGCAAGATCAACAAAGTGTATCAGGAAAATTTTGAGAAATGCTTTGTCCAGCAATATTCAATGATTCATAGGCTTGAAACTAATAAGCTAAGAAATGTGGCTAAATTTTTTGCCCACTTACTCGGCACTGATGCTCTGCCATGGCATGTTTTGGCGTACATTCGCTTGACTGAAGAAGACACTACATCTTCATCTAGGATCTTTATTAAGATCCTTTTTCAGGTATTTCCAGTCAATCTTGAATGTGATCTATATGATTGTTTTAACCAGTTGTTAATGTTGCTATTACTTGAGATAGGGAAGTCTGCTGTTGAATTTATTGTTTGTCAAATAACACCATTCTCTATCGTTCGCTTGTCATGGTTGATGGTAGGTCATAGATTAGATGGTAACATCATTTGGTAATGAATGAAATGAGCATCAATGGCATTGTGTCTACTGGGTGATTAATGATTATCATGCTAAACCCTCCGTAGAGGCCTTTTTGATAACATATCCCAAATTTATGGAATTGATTTTCTGAAAATTTCTTTCCAGTTTGATTGCGGAAAATATAGCCTTTTTGATAACAGTACAAAAGCTTCCTTCATTTTTTCGTTGAAGGCTTGGTTTCTCATCCAAAGAATAGCAATACAAATGGTGTTTCTTTTTTAAAAATATGATGATAGCTAGGGCTAATATGTTAAGTTAGCAAGTTGGTGTTGGAGCTGAGAAGATTGCTTTTTTGACTCTGGAAGATGTTAATTTTTGTTTCTTGGTGTTAAATCGGATGCAGGAACTGTCAGAGCATTTGGGCATTCGACTGTTGAATGAACGTCTCACGGATTCGACAATGCAGGATTCTTTTGAATCCATTTTCCCTAGGGATAACCCAAAGAACACAAGATTTTCCATCAACTTCTTTACGTCCATTGGACTTGGTGGTCTGACAGAGAATTTGCGAGAATATTTGAAAAATATGCCACGGCTAATCATGCAACAGCAAAAACCAGTGTCGGACTCTGACGAGGAATCAGGAAGTTCAGATTCGTCGGATTCAGATTCAAGTGCTTCGGAGTCGGAATCAGATCCGTCAAGTTCGGAGGAAAGTGAAGGCGAAGAAAAGAGACGAGGAAAAAAGAGGAGAAAAACAGGGAGGTGATATATTTATATATTTTCCCTATTTGCTCGCAAGATATTTGTCTTCCTAGGTGATGTAATAACTTTTTGATTGTTCTTATGAAATTTAGCCCTTCTAACGAACCATTTCCATTGGTTTTCTCCCAGATTGATAGGTTTATTATCCCCCAAATTGAATGAAATTATAAGAAACTGAAGTCACTGAACGATGACACATTTTTCGTCAAAATAATATTATACCACGAAGGAGGTAGAGCTGCTTTAACATGGAACTATAGTAACTTTTTGATAGGGTAATTGGATCCTTGGAAAATTGTATCCTATGAAGTTGATTAGATTACTATAATTCAGACGAAACTTAACGTTTCAGGTTCTTCTGCCTTCATTAGCAAGCGACAATGATGTGTGGTATTTTCTTTCTTGAAGATGACATGCGGCATTTTCTTGGGCCATAAAATAAGACATCTTCGCTTGAAAGCAAAAAAGAAGCCAAGGGAGTCTCAAAAGGCAGGCTTCATATTGGTTTACACTTGTTTCGATTCAAATCATGATGCTTCACAGCTAATTGATTCAAAGACCTTAAACCAACGTTTGTGTGTAAACCAATTTTCATAAATTGGACTTTTTATTTAATTCTAATCTTGGAATTTCATAACGAGGCCTAATTTTATGGTTTCACGTGGTGGATGATGAAATGAAATTCTTCTGAAAGGTCATGTTGACATAATGCCACCCGGAACACGGAGGACAACCTTTTTTTTTTTAAAAAAAAAACTGTAACTTTTCATTAACATCTTATTATTTCTTTGAGCTTTTTTTTTGGTGGTTCATTCATTGTACACAACTAATTATATAAGTAATCTGTATTTTATATAATTAAAAATAAGAGACAAAAATTTGAATATATTTCGTGTCATGGAATGTGAATCTTGATCCTTTTATTTTGGTTATGAATATATTTGGTCATAAGTGTGTGATTATTTTTTTTTCTCCCTGAGATATTTCTATGCATACGTAGATATTTTGTTAAGGTCATCTTCATATTGGTTGCAGAGGAAAAATGCTACCACCGACCAAAATTGAGTGATTAAATGCTATGAATGCAACTTGAATATGTATTGTGTTGGATAACATACGTTCCTTCACAAAAAAGGGACGATCTTACGAATGCCACCACTCAACACAAATATTAGTAATCACAAGTTTATAAGGCAATATTAAATGCAAAAAAATCAAGTTACATGTCCACCTCAATAATTCGTAGACGGAACCTAATACCTTTATTTTTTTAAAAAAAATATTCTAAAAAATCTTTGGATCTATATTTGGTTAAAACTTGATTTGATTTTTTTTGAATTATTAGAATGGATTGGTATGATATGAAAGATAGAAACGGGTCAATCCAAGCATAGCTTAGTAGATAAAGGCATATACTACTATCGTAGAGATCGATGATTCGATCCCCCATCTCCACAAATGTTGAACTCAAAAAAAAAAAAAAAGATAGAATCGGACTAACCCATCAAGTTTTGAAAGAATACACTAGATTTAAATGGAAAAAGAAACTGTTAATTATTTTTTTTAATCATTATAAAACACATTTTCATCTCATTTTATACAATAGAATTTCAAAATTGGGAACAAATTCATTTGAAATAATTTTTTTATGCATTATCCCAATAAATTTTAAGTTGTGTATTAAAAAAAGTTGAGAATGGATGAAATAAATTAAAAATGTTTCAAATAATTAAATATATATAATTTTATTTTTTGTAAAATATTTATTTACTTCATCGAATGAAAATTTTCTTTTCTGTAATAAACATCTAAGTAATGGAAAAATTTTGAAATCATAAACAAAGATTATATTTATAAATTAAGAAGTTTTATTTAATTAATAATAAAATTGACTTTGTCTGATTGAATCCAAACTAATTTTAGAAATATTCACTAACCAATAAATCTCATAAAAAATAGTAATTTAGTTGAATCCAAAATATCTCAAAACAAGGCTTTTGGGTTGGATGTTTCAAATTTTTTTACAGCAAGAAGCAAAATTCTATGAATTTTGTTTGGGTTGACATCCGTATTTTCTTATCCTCTTTATTCTTTTCTTCCAAGTTCCAAACTAAATAATCAAACAAAAGCAGTTTGAGGAATAAGATAAAAACAGCCAACGAAAAGTAAGATTTATGACCCAATTGAGGATTTTTCATTCTTTAAAGACAAGAAACTGAAAGGCAAAAAGGTAGGGAAAAAGAAAAACCAACCCCTTATCACAGGTCGAGTGAATGGCCACTAGCACTTCGAATATTACATTTGACTATTAATTTTTTCCAAAAAAAGGGAAAAGAAAAAAAATTTGAAGATGAGAAGGCAATTGGCAATTGCAACTGATGGACTGAAGTAGAAGAAGGCGCCAAAAAGATGGAAAAATTGGGAAAGATGAGACAAATTTTAAGGTATTAAAGATTTTTAGAATCATTTTTGAATTGATAGAGAACTAGGACTTTTTGAATGTAAAAAAATATTAATACCCTTATTTTAAAATTTCATCTTCTTCTTCTCAAATTCATTCACAATTTTCTCCACCACCTCCCACCTCCAACAACCCTCTTTTCTCCATCCAATCCAACTGGCAAGCTCACCCATGGCGACTGGTGAGTTCACACTCAAACTGGCGACTACTCACCCACGACGATGCCATTGCACTACTGGTGTGTTCTATCCACGGCGAACGACAAAAGGTGAGGAGAAGAAGTTCTCATAAGAAACTCATTCATAAGAAGAAGAAGCTCTCACTCATGATTACCTCTTTTTTCTCTTCTTGGGTTTTCTCCTTCAATCGAGCTCTCTCGTCTCAACGACTCCGACAAGTTTGACGTCACTCTGTTGAGTTCCAATGACAAATATTTCTTTGCCTTTGTCTTCTTCCTATTCTTCTACAAGTCCCTATATTTCTTCTTCTCCATCCATTTTACATAGTTTATTATTATTATTATTATTTTTAATCTCTTTTATGTCTTTGAATGTTTGATTTTGGAACTAAATAGAGTTCCAAAATGGATGGAGAAGAAGTTGTAAGAGGTGGAAGGGAAAATCGTGAATGAGTTTGGAAAGAAGAAAATGAAATTTTAAAATAAGGATATTAATATCTTTTTACATAAAAAAAAATATTAGTTATCTATCAATTTAAAAAGGATTCTAAAAATCTTTAATACCTTAAAATTTGTCCCATTTTTCTCAATTTTCGAAATTGAAATTGATTTTCACTTCCAATGGCTTCAAAACCCAGCTCCCCTATTTTTGAGTCCTTGGCGAATGAGTCAAACCCCAGTCACATGTTAGTTTGATAATTAATTAAAATAGTTTCATACATATATCTTTCTATTTTATAGAAATCAAGTAAATGGAAGAAGATAAAGAATTCAGACGAAATCGAATAAAAGCTAGATGGATAGATGAAAGTGGAAGTTCAAAATCTAAAAAAAAAAAACATTGAGACACCTTAAGACAAGTTGAAGCTATTCAACCCAAAATTTATAAGAGCTATTTAAATTTAAAATTAATAAAGTGGATTATTTACCTTGAATTAGATTATATTATCAGTTGTCAATAGACATTATCTTCAAACTTTAAAATAGACATTATCCACCATGAAAACAAAAATAGACAATCAAAATACATTAAAAAAAAAAAAAAAATCCCATACCAAAGTAGATTTATAGTGTGACACTAAAGACTATATCCGTGATTCCCAATTGTCTCCACGCACTCTCTATCACCCCCATTTATCGAAAAACACCTTTAGAATTTTAGTTCGGCTTGATTACTTTTAGTATATTTCCTTAAAGCGAGTAATTTGCTTTTTTCAATTCAACCATTCTTGCCTTTCACGTGATGGCCTTCCGATATAGCTTGATCGGTGGGGCTCTCTCTGTTTATCTGTATATATAGGACCTCATATATGCTTGTTCTTACTTACGCCTCCAGCTTTTCTTTTGCTTATTCATTTGTTGGATTACATGTTGTGAATGTGGGGTTGTTCTTATATCTTGCATTCTGGGCTTATTATCTATAACCGAATGCTTTTGATTCTTTAGCTGGGTTATTATTGAAGAGCCAGTTTTATGGTGCCTTGATCTTATACCCTTGCTGAACTCAGATTTTGCTTCTATTTCACATTATTTCCGCTCTGATTTGATATTTTTTCCCCCTTGCCCTCTCTTTGGTAACTATGAAGATTGCTCATTCTCTTAAAATGTTGGCGGTTCTGGTGGCCTTAGTGGTATTCCTTCTCTGTCGTTGTGATTCTCTTAAGGAGTGTACAAACACTCCTACTCAGCTCGGATCACATACTTTTAGATATGAGCTCTTATCATCACATAATGGAACGTGGAAGGAAGAGATGTTTTCTCATTACCACTTGACACCAACTGACGATTTTACTTGGACGAAATTACTTCCAAGAAAGGTGTTGAAGGAAGAAAACGAATTCAATTGGGAAATGATGTATAGACAAATGAAGAACAGAGATAGCTTTCAAGGTCCTGGCGGTTTGCTCAAGGAAATTTCTTTACACAATGTACGGTTGGATCCAAACTCGTTACATGGGAGGGCTCAGATGACAAATTTGAAGTATCTATTGATGTTGGATGTGGACAGCTTGCTCTGGAGCTTTAGGAAGACAGCTGGTTTGCCTACACCTGGAGAACCGTATCTCGGGTGGGAAAAATCAGACTGCGAGCTTCGTGGTCATTTTGTAGGTTAGTCAAGTCTGTTAATTGTGCTTTTCTTGTCAGTATAGTTTTTGTTATGATGTTAATCGATTCTGCCATGCTTCTGCTTCTGAAAATATACCATCAGACTAGTCATGATTGCACAGAGGCCCCAGAATAGATTTAGAAAAGACATTTACCGTTAAGAAACAAAATATAAATTCATTTTGTTCATGTCATTAATGTCCACTCTGAACGTGTTTTGCTTCCCTCTCCCTCTCTCCCTCTCTCCCCAACCCATATTCTTATTTCTTAGAGAATTGGGTGGCAGGGTGTGGCAATTCATAAAAAAGAACTTGCAGGTTTAGTTTAAATTAAATATGTAGATTGTAGTGTCATTTTGTTACTTCTTCGTTCTTTCTCATTATTGACCATCCAAGACATTTCAGATGTTGGTAGTGTTTGATGCCTCTGCTTTAGCTATGAGAAAAACTAATTGTTTGATTAGAATGTCAGAGAATTAACATGTCCTGCACATATTCACCGCTTTGTTGGGTAACTTGAGAAAAAGGAGCTTCCTTTGTTCATACGTGCGTATTGATAAATTGTGTGGCTGTACTTGTTTGTTGTGATAGGAGTTGGACTTTGGAACCTGTCGGTATTAACTATTAAGTTTAAGATGACACTTCTTTTTGGAAATGGAGGCAGATAAAGGCTAATGACGAACAAAGTCATCTGCAACCGCTCGATCGATAATATTTTTCCATCATTGGGAAAGTTTAAGATGCCACTTCTTATCTAATTTGGCTAATTTTATAACTTAATCTGTACTTTTATGTTTGGCTACCGCTGAATTTAGAAGTCTAAAATCTCTCTCTCTCAAACATACACATGCACAATCAATGTTCTTGGTTGTTTCTATTATCTTGCTTGAAGCAGGGCGATTATGTTTTTGTGACCGTAACTATATTTGTTGTAAAACTTGATTCGGGACTCTGTTAGTGTTAAGCTTAGGGTGTCAATTCTTGTGCCAAGTAATATGACCCACCCTCCTAATTCAAAAGTCTAATCGGTGTAACTTTGGTTTCTGCTTAATACAGAGGCCCTCTCTCTCTCTCTCTCTCTCTGGCACACGTACACTGGTGCATTAAGTGTTCTTGATCCTTTTTTGTAATCTGGTTTTTGACACGTAAATTGTGAACTGCAGATCATGTTATAGTAGCTTTAGCCTATGTGGTCAGTTATTGATAGCTTGCTCTTTCAATTTCGAAGGTCACTACTTAA
Source organism: Telfairia occidentalis (assembly GCA_026257165.2). Lineage (NCBI taxonomy): Eukaryota > Viridiplantae > Streptophyta > Magnoliopsida > Cucurbitales > Cucurbitaceae > Telfairia > Telfairia occidentalis. The sequence goes on along the minus strand of JAOANK020000048.1, from coordinate 655,024 downwards.
GTGCATCAGCCCAAATGTGGGCAAGCACTGACAACCCTGATCTTAAAGAGAAGATGTCTACACTAGTTTCCGGATTGGCAACTTGTCAGGACCAAATGGGCACGGGCTATCTTTCGGCTTTTCCCTCTGAGGAGTTTGACCGTTTTGAAGCTATTCAACCTGTCTGGGCACCGTATTACACCATCCACAAGGTAAAGCTTCCTTGGACACACAATTGTCTTGAGCAATTACTACATCGTTTGATCTTGTTTATTTTGACAGATATTGGCAGGATTACTGGATCAATATACTATAGCTGGTAATTCTCAAGCTTTGAAGATGGTAACATGGATGGTGGAGTACTTCTATAACCGTGTTCAGAATGTCATATCAAAGTACACTATAGAGAAACACTATCGGGCACTCAATGAAGAAACTGGTGGCATGAATGATGTGCTCTACCGGTTGTACAGTATAACAGTATGTGAATCTTCTATTCCTACTCCCATTGGTCTAACTTGATCTATAATGTGACTCTGCAGGATAATATCCATCAAATTGGCATTTGAAGTTCTATTTGCTTACACGTTAAGAACTTGGATTTATTAATAAAACACTAGAAGTCATTTAATTTAATCTTGCACGCATGTCCTCATGATAGAAAGGAGGAAAGAAACCATCCAACATTATATAATTCCTTCTATAGGAAGAACAGGTATAATTCTATCCAAGACGTGCATGCCCTGGAAAATATGAACCAAAGTTCTGTAGGAATGGTTAGATATAATTGTTTGGATGCCTGACATCAACATGACATTTACTAGATTTAAATTAACCTGTTTGTGGTATTGATTTTAGCTTTTTATATGTTCTAGTTGTATATAGCTATTTGAAGATGGTTTTTTGAGTTTTATGTGTAGTGTGTTAGTATTTGTGAATAAGAGATTTTTGAAGTATGTTTCGTTAAAACGTGCAGGGAAATGCAAAGCATTTATTATTGGCACACCTTTTTGACAAACCGTGTTTTCTAGGCCTTCTTGCAGTACAGGTAACTATTCGTTATTCAATCCAAAGTTGTACGGCAGTAGATTGCTCTCACCATATTTGTTAAAATTAATCATTAGAAGTTCTCTGTTCTATCTAGAGTAGAATTCCAACCTAAATGAGAAACTACGTATAAATTCTTTAAAAACATAAGAAATAAATTCTGGATTCACAAATAAAACATTTACATTTTATTGAATAATATTGTCAATTGTTGGGGTAAAAACGAACTGTTGTGCAACCAAGTTTAATAATTTTATTAAAAGTGACAATGTTGTATGTTCCTCAGATTTGAGAAATGGAAATCATTGGAAATACCTTCCTTGTTGCAAAGTTAAATTATAATTATGTAACACTGTAGGATTTTGTTGTTTTGGCTGAAATACTCATATCTTGAAGACTCTGTACTTTGGTTATAGGCTGAAGACATTTCAGGTTTCCATACCAACACACATATCCCAATTGTTGTTGGATCTCAAATGCGGTATGAAGTCACCGGTGATCCATTGTATAAGGTAATTTTTGTCACATTAATTTGTGTCTGCAATGGTTTTACTTTTATCTTATTGGCCCTTGGACTACTGGGGCATTTCAGCCTCGTGAAAAGATGAGGTGGCATTCCTTATATTGCTCACGTCGCTCAGTTAAAAAAAACACCAAATTAAAGAAGATAGCTGTTGTTCTGTTCCTGTGTTTATGTGTCTAAAAATTCCTTGCAGTTTGTTAATATTTAACTGAATTTTAATTTCTGATCTGATCTTTAAAACTGGTTTGTGATTGAACGAACTGTTAGTAGATGTTTATATTGAACTATTTTCAAATTTTTATTCCAGGAAATATCCACATATTTTATGGACATTATTAACTCCTCTCACAGCTATGCGACAGGAGGGACGTCAGTTCATGAGTTCTGGTACAAACACTGCCCACGCTTGAGTTTTTGAGTACTTTAAAATTATTTGCTATATATTGGAGAACCTTAATGTACATTTATTTTCATTATAATTAGTTCTTTCTTTCTGAATTGGTGAATTTGTTTTCTCATATCTATAAATGCATATACATATTGCGTCCATATTCGGTCTGAGTGCCTGCGCCTACCGCCTGTCTTTTTAAAACACTTCTGTCTTGTGTTTCAGATCTTGCATCCTTAATCATGGTGTTAAACAACTAAAAAGTGAGCATTAGGCTCAAGTTAGTTATTTGCTCATTTTGCACTTCATCTTTTATGAAAATTCTGTGAGCATGTGTGTGACCATTGTTTCTAACTTTTTCTTGAGGTTTTTGTATCTTTCTAGCCTTCATTAATTTCGTCCCTTCACCTGCGAGCAGGAAGGACCCCAAGAGATTGGCAGATTCTCTAGGAACAGAGAATGAAGAATCATGCACAACTTACAACATGCTTAAGGTATAAATCTTTCCTTTGGTTCTTGTGGATGGTTAGACCTTGAATGGCACTGGATTTTAATAAAAAATAGTTTTGGTTGAATTATTTGAATTCTCACTGGCCTCATTAGGAAATAAAACTCCCTTGATTATTTTTCGCTTTCTTATAGAAATAAAATACTTCGAAAGTAATTGAGTTATATGCTGAAAATCTTCCTTCATTCTCCCCTTCCCTCTCATTTTATTGATAGTTTGTATAGAATAGGATGCATCATCCCTATGGTGATGGTTATATTTTACACTTCATTTTGATGCTGTACAAGCATTTCTATATGAAAATAAACTTTTATTATACCTTTTTACTCTCATTAATAAAAAAATACCTTTTTACTCAAGTTGATGATACTATAGGTCTCCCGCAACCTGTTTAAATGGACCAAGGAAATAGCGTATGCAGATTATTATGAGCGGGCCCTTACAAATGGAGTGCTGAGCATCCAAAGAGGAACTGACCCTGGGGTAATGATTTACATGCTTCCATTAGGTAGTGGAAGTTCTAAAGCCAGAAGCTACCATGGATGGGGGACCCCATTTCAATCTTTTTGGTGCTGCTATGGCACAGGTTTTGACTTTGTTTAAGTCACGCATTCATTTTCCTTTATTCTCTGTGATTACTTGAAAATGATCAGTTTTGTTTTCATAATCTTGTATGTGTATGAATGCCAATTTTTTCCTTGAAGGTTTCGGTTACCTATTCTCATTCAATCTTTTTTGTTTCTTGCTTTTAATTTAGGAATTGAATCATTCTCCAAGTTGGGTGATTCCATATACTTTGAGGAGGAAGCACAAGCTCCTACGCTTTATGTTATCCAGTATATATCAAGTTCTCTTGATTGGAAATCAGGAAATGTTTTGCTTACTCAGGAAGTTGATCCTATTTATTCAGAAGATCCAAACCTCAGGATGACAATGACATTCTCTCCCAAGGTGGTACACGTTAACATTACATTTTTCACTAGGCAGAATACTTTTATGTCTTTCTGATAATTTTCCTAAGGTTTTCTCTATGTACATTTCATGATTCGATCAGATAACATTACTAAAACTTTGAATTTCCGACAAGAATAAAAGTGGTACTTACATGATATGTAGTGTTATATACAGCATTTATAAAAAATGTAATGGCCCTTTTATGACGCTAGAAGTGAAAATATAACAAAGAGGCCATAACCAGATATGCAAAGTAAGAGATAAATAGCCATTTTCTCATGATTCTAGTTGTACTGTACTAACAGAGATTCGGATGAGCTGAGATGATGCTTAGCAAACATAGAGCAGCACACCTGGGATATTATGAATGTATTGTACTGCAAGTCATCTTGTTTTTGTTATATAACCATCAGAGATTGTGTGAAACCTGCCAAGGAAACTTTCACATGTCTCTCTCTGCCTGTTGATTAGGATTTCCTTGGGAACTAACTAATTTTTATGTGATCTGAATAATGCAGGGATCGGTGCAGTCATCTACCATTAATTTGCGAATTCCAAGTTGGACAAGTGCTGGTGGTGCTAAAGTTTTACTAAATGGCCAGAGTTTGGAAAAGAACCTAAATGGTATTAACCGCCAAAACCTTCGCTAGATTTTCTTTTTCATTGGCCGGGAAACAGCATGATTTGATTTGTGGTTCAAATTTTTTTGAATGCTTCTGGGATTTTATTCCTACTCATATATTTTTCAATCAAATAGTGTACAAGCTACAGCCTTTTGTATCACTTTCCTGTTGCACTTTCACCTGATGCTTTTAACATCACATCTTACCATAAACTAGTATGTTTTATATTCCTTTTTTCTTATGCGGCAGGCAACTTCCAATCGGTTTCTAACAAATGGAGCTCGGGGGGCAAGTTAACCCTTGAGCTACCCATTAACCTAAGAACTGAAGCTATTGAAGGTATACATCTCCATCCAATCTGACATAGCTGAAGTCATTATAATGTTTAGATTATAAAGCAGTCTTGTGTGAATATACTCAGATGATCGATCTGAATATGCTTCAATCAAAGCAATCCTCTTTGGCCCCTATCTGCTGGCAGCCTATAGTAGTGGTGACCGAGACATCAAGACCGGACTGACTGATTCTTTTTCAGACTGGATAATTCCTGTTCCTTCCGCATACAATACTTTTCTCGTTACTTTCTCCCAAGAGTCTGGGAAGACATCTTTTGCTTTAACAAACTCAAACCAGTCAATAACAATGGAAAAGTATCCCGAACGAGGGACGGATTCTGCTGTCCATGCCACATTCAGGCTCATCTTAAATGACCCATCTGCCAAAGTCACAGAATTACCAGATGTTATTGGCAAACGGGTCATGCTAGAACCATTTAGTTATCCAGGAATGGTTCTAGGAAATCAAGGAAAGGACGAGAAACTTGAAATTACAGAATCAAACTCTGAGGGGCATTCCTCTGATTTCTATCTGGTTGAAGGATTAGATGGAAAGAACGGAACCATTTCCTTGGAGTCAGCAGACAATGAAGGATGCTTTGTTTATAGTGGAGTGAACTACGAGTATGGTCCACAGCTGAAGCTAAGCTGCAAGTCAAAGTTGTCATCAGATGATGGATTTGATCAAGCTTCAAGCTTTATGATGCAAAATGGAGCGAGTCAGTATCATCCAGTTAGCTTCGTTGCGAAAGGAGCAACAAGGAACTTTCTCATGGCACCACTGGTGAGCTTAATAGATGAATCTTACACAGTTTACTTCAACATTGTAGCTTAGCCATGGAGGTCGAAAAGAATGAAATAGCCGACTGATATATCATCAGTTTTTTACGTTACAAATTACAATATAGATTAATATATAGTGATTTTTTTTTCCTTTTCTTTTTCCCATCAGTTGTTGAAACGCTTTATTAGAACTAGAAGCTGACTATTATGATGTCGTTTCTGGCATAATAAAGATGTTTATAGCTTGAATGGTGCTTCGTATACTTGAGCCAACTTTTGTTAAAAGGGAGGCGACTGGTTGGGCTACTTGACAAATCTAAACCAAAGTCAGCTCTCGAATGAGATTTATGCAGTACGTACTCAATTGTTGTCACAAAAACCACCACAGAAAGTTTCTATTGCAACATTCCTTTCACGTAATTGATAAATATATTATTTTACTTTTCAGCAAGCGAGAGAGAGTTAAAATTGGGGGTGACGCTGAGTCATTTTCTGAATTAAAGGTTGTTCGGGTGAGGTGTTTGTGATTGAACTTGAAGTTTCCAAACGGTGCTTTGCTTCTCTTCTCCATCACTGGCTCTGTGAACTGTGAATAATTATTGACTCAGACAGCTAAAACCATGCCCCACCCTCCACATGCCTTGTTTCCTTTTCCTTTTTAATGTACAGCCCCTCAACACCGCTATACTATACTACACTACATTAAATATGTTAAAATTTCATCCTTTTTGGTTCTCCCTAATGAAATTTCTTCTGCTTCTTAACTTATCCAGTGGAATAAGTTTGTTCGAAATGATTGAATGTTGTTTAATTTCTAAGGGGTGTTTAATGTTAGTTTCCTAGAAAGTCTTCTGCATAATAATGGGGCTTGGCTTCACTCAGCAGATCTAGGAATTATAATGACAAATGTAGGTGGGGACTCGGTCCAAAAAGATCGTCGTCGTCAAAGTTTGCTTTTTTTTAGCCCCCGTGAAGCTTTATTCTTAGCCCGTGAGATTTGGTTGCTTCTAAATAATTTCATTCGATAAATCCATGTACAATAAATATTGTTCATCTCTACACTCTATTTCAGATTTTATATGTATATATACATATTTGCTATGTAAAAAAGCTAGAAGATTTTGTAGCTCATGGTTTAACTGAATCCCACTCCGGCCAAGGTTGGCTCCTTTTGGTGCTGTTCATTTTTAGATATATGTATATATATATATATTTTTGAGTGAAAATTCATTTTTAGATATTATCAGTTTGAACCAAATTTCCCTTTCAACTAGATTATGTTACTTCGTGTGAGTAATATTCTCAAAAATAAGAAAAAGAAAGGTAGATTCTTATATTTAAAATGAAAACTTATATAAACATGTAAACAAGTTATGAATTTGTTACTCTTATATAACACGTCTTTTCTTTTAACTCGACAACATGTAAGGTGATGAAATTTGAACTCATGACTTCTTAGTAAGAAAGATATGTCTTAACTATATTTAGTTTGACTTCAAAGATTGCATGATACAACTATAAATAGAAAGTAACGTTATTTAAAACCTTTTAAAGAAACCGTATAACAAAACTAGAAACAACAGCTTCCATCATACCACAATCAAATATATTGCAATGATATTTAGTTTGATATATTTTTTTTGATATCATGCAGTGCACTCGCTACCAAATTGGCCTCTATCAATTGACACAGATTATTATGATGATAATAATCAATCAATTAAAAACTTAGTAAAGAAAAAGTTGTTTTTTTTTCACCTCTTTTACATAATAATACAAACACGAATTATATTTGGTTGCCAAAGTTAGGTCGTCACTAACAACCTTTGAGGGGCTTCCCACAGAGACAGTCATTGAAATCAAATGAGGCTGCTTCCAGATGATCGAACGGCGCTCCACTGGGAATCGGTCCACACAGATGGTTGTGGCTCAAATCCAAGTGCCCGATAAATGAAGCTCCCGACACCGATTTTGGAATCGAGCCCTTCAAATTGTTGTACGACAAATCCAGCACTGTGAAGTACGATCTCGGCCCGAAAACATCCGGTAGGATTCCGGTTAGATAGTTTCGGCTTAAATTCAAATTGCTTATGCCCGAAACTAAAAGACTCGCTGGAATGCTTCCCGATATTTTGTTTCCGTCCAGATTCAACGTGGCTAACACCGCCATCCTTCCGATCGAATCGGGGATTGGACCGGATAGTTGATTCAGAGAAAGATCCAGGTCGGCGAGGCGATAGATCCTCGAGATGGAATCGGGGAGTGGACCGGAGATCTGGTTACGGCTCAGCAAAGCCCGGCTCAACATCCTCAGATTCCCGAAGTTTCTAGGTAACGGACCGGAGATCTTGTTGTTTCGGAGGTCGAGGTGCATCAAATTCGGAAGCGCCGTAAGCGACGCCGGAATGGAACCGGAGATCAAATTGTCCGCCACGTTGAGAACCGTGAGTCGGCGGAGGCGGCCAATATCGGCGGGAAGGTCGCCGGAGAGGCGGTTACCGATGAGGTCAAGAATCCTGAGGAACGGCAAGGAGGTTACACACCTAGGAATCTCCCCGGTGATGCCCTTCCAATCGGCAACAATTAAGCCGGAGAGGCGAGTGAGCTTGCAGATGGCCGGAGAAATATAACCGGTCATAAAACCAGTACGGTGAGCACGTTCGAAAATCGGGTCCTCGGATTCGCCCCGGAGGTTGATATCGACGACCCGATGGGTGAGCGGGTCGCAGCTGATGCCGTACCAGCGATTGCAGCAGTCGTCTCCGGTCCAGGAGTTGAAGATTCCCAAGTAGGGCTCCTGAAGGGCAGCTCTGAAAGCCAGTAGAGCGGCCCGTTCCGACGGCGGGCAGCCATGAGCGGCGGAACAAACCACGGCCAAAATGAGTAACAGCTGTAAACACGGAACGGCGCCGCGCATTTTGATCTCCGGTCCGAAAGACGACGGAGGAGAGAAGATTCCGTTGAAGATAAAAACTGTGGAGAGATAAATGAAAATGTCGGGGGGATCAGACTGAAATCAAACCACCGAACGCTGCAAATATATACACCCGTCGAAGAGAGTGCCGATCTCCATAATGACGATTCTGCCCCTAACATGGGTCGAACTCTTTAAAGCTGCTCGCGTCCTTTATCGAATTTTCATTCGCCTCTTCTCCACGTCATCCATTGGCACATGTGTTATGTAAAAGTGTGCACGTGTATGATAACGATGTCTGTGTTTTTGTAGATTATATAAATCAGATATAACTTTTTCATGGAAAATTAAACATAAATTAGAAAATTTTGACAACTCACACAAGTTGACAAAAAAGAGAAATGTCGGTTTTCACGAGGATGTACATGATTTGTAGAATAACGTAATTATTTCAAATCAACGAGACACTTTGTAGTGCAAAGAATAAATTTAGTGAATGTAGTCTTTAATTTATATTTTATCCTATGTTTATGGTCGCAGCCCACATAGGGAGGTCTCACTCAAAGTAATGTGATTGATCTACTGGTTTTACATTATAAATGTGAAATGAGATTCAAAATTTGAACTTATTATAATATTTGACATCTTGGATTGGGTTAATTTGTACATGTAGAAGTGAGAGAAAATATTTTGGATGAATGAGATTATGAGAAGTACAATGAGATGAGTAGGGTAGGTTGAGTTTAGGCGTATTTGGCGCATTAATATTTGATGGTAGAGAGAGAGAGAAAGAACTCAGAAATAAGGAGAGAATGAATGTAAGTTCGTTGTAGCCATAAATAAAAATAGTTGTATTACTTAAATTCATAAATCCCACAGACCTCATGCGTTGTTTTTTCTCTATTTAAAAAAAAAAAAAAAAAAAAAAATTATTCCCCTCTCTAATAAGACTGAAGCAGTTGAATAATATTTAGGAAATGGACCACCGTCCCTCCCCTCTCTGAATTTCACATTTATTAATGAACTAAGGTGGTGGGGTGTAGAGTCCAGCATCGTTTTGGATCACAATTTGTTCACAACTGTGGGTGGGCGGCCTAAGATTGATGAATGAAAATTAAAAAATATTTGTCTTCTTAGTGTTCAATTAAATTGGGCTGTAGTACTGAGTAATGCGGGTTCAAATAATTGAAAATGGAACCGAGGACCCGAAATCTTTGTCTCCCATATGGGAGTCAGAGATTTGGAAGGAAGTCAATTTTCGAGAGTTAAAAGAAAAATTGTGTGGTGGATCTATCATGAACATAAAACGATTTGTCCATTTGGCAATGCATTAATTAGGCTCATCGTGAAGCTGTGCACTGAAGGTGGGGGCGTTCGAATGGGGCCTTTCATTTTGTGGTCTAATGCGTTACGACTCTCTCAAATCTCTCTATTCATCACCTTACTATCCATAGCCCCCAACTCAAATAATTTTGAACATGATTCAAAGTACTTGGAGACAGCGCAGGCTCCCATCAACTCATTGAAATATATCCAACATTATCATTCAACTCATCCACCATTTATAATTAAGTATGGAATGTGGAAAAATGACCTAACTTTAACGGGATTGCAGTGTAGACTTAGATAGATACCGTCACACTTACTTGCATCACTCTTGACCTATGTGTGAGGACACTCTTCATATATATTTATACGCAATAGATCCTTAGAGTTCAAACAAAACATTTTTATAGACCTTTCATTGAAAATAAAGTATCCTAGCTAGATCATTCTTAAAAGATTTACCTTATCTAAACGAATTCTAGAATTTCTTGGAGCCGGTTAACATAGATATTTCTAGAGCCCATTTTAATATCTATGTACAATTTTCAACTAATATGGTATATTTAAGGGAGAGATATGTAAAGGCCTCAAAAAATTTCTAGATAGTTATTTCAACTATGGTTATCTTCAAATCTCTATAAAAATCGATGGACCGACTTTAGAAAAAAAGATTGGTTTTTTATTTCAAGATGGGTGTTCATTTCTTCTTGGGGTTTCTTCTCATTTGAATTTTAATGCACAATTTAATAAACAAAAAAAGATAAATAATATAAGATTTCTGTATCATCTTTATTAATTCTTATATATCTTCAATATGACACTTCTGTTCATTGAAGTGTTACGAAGTCTGTGCTTCATAATGATAATTTATATGATCATAAACCGACAGAAACTTTAAAAAAAAAATACACACACACAACTAATTAAATAGAGAGAAAAAAAAAACACAGAGAAGATATAAGAATCTCTGTTAGAGAAATAACCACCCCATTTTCATTGAATTATATTTTTATAATAAATCTAGTAATAGTCACAGATTTAAATTAAAAACAATGATGAGAAAATTGCACACTGAAGAAAAAAAATGTTGGAGTGAAATAGTTCTACACAATGGATTTTTAGAAATAATTTAAAAGTCAATTCTATTGAATTTGATTTGAACAAACTTGAAAATATCTCAGACCAAAATATATTTATTAATCTCTCCAGTTAGAGATCTAAACGATCTATTAGAACAGATTAATTAGCTTTGAAGATATGGCTATTTTTTTTTTTTTTTTTTTAAAAAAAAAAAACTGTCTTAACTAAGATCTTGCAGTGTTCTGGACAATTGATTAATTAATTTGTTCCTCAAATAAAGGACAAAATAGCTCTCGACTGACCAAGCACATATATTCTTGCACATTAAATTGAAATTTGAACTTGAATACGTGATTAAATTAATATCCTCAATATAGTTACTATTTAGTTATAGTATTTTTCTGGGTCAAAATTTTTGGTGACTGATTGTTCTTTTTTAAAAATTGTAGTTTTACTTTGAGGATGTTATTAATTTTTAAAGTTGAAGGACAAATTTAAAGAAATTCAAGTATTATATTAGATTAAAGTTGACTCGGCTGATTGAATATAAGAGTTAAAAAAAAAAAAAACAAGGTTTTTTGGTGTATAATATTGTAAATTGAGATTAATTTATTGGGCGTCGGTTAAGTTATGAAATGCATGTGGAAATGCATGTGGAGAGATATGGCAAACCCAAACACAATGACCCAATTAGGACAGCAATTGAAGGAGATCGAGGTTTTGGATTTCCAACTTTTTCTTGTCTGATATGAATTATGATACGGATAATATATTTTAAATCCCTTATTTTTTGCTTTTTCATCTTGAACTTTTAGAAAAAATTATTAAATCAAACTAATCTTTCTTGCCCACCATAAAATTCAATAATGAATGGGCTTAATCATGTAATGTCCAGTCAATTAGATTCGACAATATAACAATCTTTATGAAATTAACTGCAGCATTACTTTTCCGGGAGTGTGACAAATAAACTAACATACGTGAAACATGTATATTTAAGAAAGACTATTTATATAGCTTCTCGTGATGATCGGCCTTTTCGCCTTATGCCTTTTACTTCTTAATTTTGTTTTTTCATTTTTGTACTTAAAAAAAAAAAGACTATTTATACTAATTGCAGCTATCATTGTCATACTCACAAAAAAGTATTTATCGAATTAGAGAAGAGATGGGGATTAGGGAAAGGTGTGAGGAGGGTTCCGAAGTTCCAAATATTTTGGGTGGTTACTGCAAATCCGGGAGTGGTCAAGATTTTGAACCATATTAATGCGTAATTCAAGCATCTAATTTAATTATTTGAACCCAAAATTACGCTTGGGGAAATGATATATATATAGGCATGTTCAATAATGCACGATGTATGGCAGTTCAATGCCCTCATTCACGTGCTAAAACAATAACAACAATAATAATATATTAATTGTTAATTGGATGATGCAGCATTTTGTGTTTGTTTTGTTTTTGTGACCAATTTATAATTTGATTTCTAAATTGAAGTATTTGGTGCACAGCCAAAGCAAAATTTGAGAGGCTTCAGTTCAGCTTCAGTTACAGGTTAAACTGGGAGAGAGTAAGGGATTTCGGCCTTCTGGAATGTAGTGTGGAATTTTAATTCAATCATGCAGTGCAAACTGCAAGCTTAGGAAGAATAGTCTAACATAATTAACTAACTTCCTATCCAACGTGTCAGGGGATGAGCCCAGCCCAGTGATTGAAGTGAGTAATTGGGCCGACGGCCCAGTAAGACTCAAAAGAAGCCCCAGAGTGTCTGTTGGGCTTTGGAACTGAAGTTGTGGGGAGACTAGATTGGATTGGATTAGAAAGTTGGAATTAATAATAATAATGGAAGGGGGGGCGTGGGGAGCATAAGCATGATTGGATGGACAGATTTTTATGACAAAAAGGGAAAGAAATGTGGTTTCAATTTTGCAACAAAGGTTTGTGTAATGTGGCATCCAATCCACCGCATCCTTCGCCCTCCAACTGCAAATGTGTAATATGTCTATGTGGGAATTTGTGTACAGCAATAACCTTTTTTTTTTTTTCATTATTATTAATTAGTTATGGTTATGGATTTGTTTGGTCAACATGAATTTTTTAATTTTATATTTAATAGGCCTCTAAACATTCAATTTTATGTTGAAAAAGTCTTTGAACTCTCGAGTTTTTACTAAATGGACATTTTATAAAATTTATAAACCTATTAAATACAAAATTAAATTTTATGTCTAATAAATTTATTAATTTTAAAAATATCAAATAAATTGAGAATCTATTGATACAAATTGAAAGTTTAAAGTCTCATTTTAACTAACTTAAATGTTGAAAAGACTAAACTTTAATTTATTATTATTATTTTTCTTAGAACTTAGAAGGGCAGATTCCCAATTTCCCCCTCTCTGTTCATAGCCCACTACACCTTAACCTTACCAGACCCACTTCCCCCCATTTCCATCTTTCTCTTCCTTTACTTCTTCGCTATATGTACAATATTCCAAACTAAAATATGCAACTATATATTATATTAGTGTTCCACTCACCAGTCACAAGTGTTATTGATTTTTTACTTATTCTTTTAAAATATATCATATGATAACTAGAGGAGTCAAGATTCATAACCTACCAATTCACTTTAAGAAAATTGAGATGTTCTAATCACTGAATTATCATCGTTTGGGCACTAACTTCATATTTTAATTTTTTAAATTTGAGTTTATCAAATTTGCTAGCAAGACACCCATGACATATTTCATGTGTATGATATGATCTTTGCTTTTGC
>JAOANK020000048.1:599717-610209 GCA_026257165.2 Telfairia occidentalis | reverse complement strand
ATTTAAGTTTTTTTTATAAAATGTTTTATTTTTATTATTTTATATTTCTTAATATATAAGTTGTGATATATATATATATATATATATATATTTTGGTAAGTTATGACTTGTTAGTTTAAATGTCATTTACGTTTTTTTCATTTATAGTCTATAGATTAGATTCGCTAATAGACTTAAATAAACCATCAATTTAGTCTATCAGCAATAACTTCTATATATCAATGATAGACTATATATTATATTGACTACATTGTCATGTGTTTAAAATTTGTTTAGCTTGAATGGAGAATCAAACAAAAAATGGACAAGATCTTAGAAAACATAAAGAAAAAATCAAGTGGTGAAAGTAAGAAATATGTTTTTGTTATTTAAGGAAGTACATTTTTTAGGTTGTGATTTGAGTCTATCTCTAATATACCGTCTATAACTATGTAATAAAAGTCTATCATATCTATTAGTGATATCAATTTATCAATATTCTTGTCCTCGTATTGGTCACAGTTGTAAAACATGTAAATTTCCACAGGTTGTAAAATGATCTAATATCAATGATTGATTTTTTTTATATATATTAAAAGTAGTTTATTCTTTTACTTTATATATTATAAGTAGTATATCGATGATTCTTTTATTTTTGAGGTCTTCATGCTTGACATTTAACAATTTGAGGCAATAAAATTCATGTTAATCTTGATAGAATTCCAATCAGAATGAATCTAATAGAGAAAGAAAAAGAACAATGAACGATTTATCATTGATTATTGATAGACTTATATTACTGATAAATGTAAAAATTGTCTATCAGTGATAGACACATATCACTGATAGAACTAAAAATAGTAGTTGATTAGTGATACACGTTTATCACTAATTGAAGTAAAAACGATCTATCACCGATTGAAAATAGTCTGTCACTGATTAGAGTAAAATTGATCAATTAGTGATAGACTTCTATCACTAATAAACATAGAACTAGTCTATCAACGATACATGTTTATCAATGCTATCAGTGATATATAAAATTTTCAATATTTGCTATATTTACAAATATGACAACAAATTTTTACATCCATTATAATTTCTATTTTTTAAAATTATTACCTAACATGTCAGCATAAAAAATAATTTTATTACAACATCCATATCATTAGTAATATAAATTAACAAAAACTCCAACCAATTTTTGTTATCATAGCTATCCTAAAAAGAAAAAGTAACTATAAGATCATTAATCACAAAATTAAAAAATTTAAAGGGCAAATAGTGTAAAGATTTTGAACTAAAAACACATATATAAAGATTAAAAAGGGACAGATTAAAAGATAATTTACCAAACCTTTACCATTTATTTTTATAGTTGAAATGATGAGAATTATTAGGAAGAAAATTGCACAAAACTTGAAACAAATATTCTACCTTATTAAAACGTCTATGGTATTAGATTATAGATAATAAAAATAGAAGAGAAAAGAGAACGAAGTTAGTAAAGAAAATGAGGTTAAAATTATTAATAGAGTGTTGAAGAGAACTAACATTAAATAAAATTAGGTAAAGAAAATGGGCAATTCCTTTATAAAAAGTTGAAATTGGAGATGAAAGTTTATGACATGAAGTGTGGGTTGGGATGATAAATTGCCAATGACCCTATCGGCCGCCTATTGTCACCCCCTCTCCTCTTACACATCGTATTCGCGCCTCAATTTGAACCATGAGATTAAACATAAGTTCTATGTAAATCAAAATAATAAAAGATATAACATTCTCTCTTAATACAAATTTTTAAATTATCTTTACCCAACTTGAACGTGTTTAACTTGCTTATCTGGAAAACGTACATATTATTTGTTTACTTGTAGGGGAAAAAAAAAACCCTCGTGTAAATATATTTCTTAGTTGGGTTGTTCATCAAATTTAAATGTATATAACTATTTTATGGCATGTTAATAATAAATCTGTTTGACAAATAAATAAACTTTCTATAATTGAGGTTATTTTTGTTTTATTTATCATTTAAATATAGAAGAGGGTGATTGAGAGAAATATGAAACCAATTAAGTGTTCTGATAAACAAATGAATAGGCATTCATATTGATGTAGCAGATTTTCTACTACGCCAAATAAGAGAGGGAACTTCCAGAATACCTCTCTAAAAACTCTTTCCATTAAGATAACATCCTAAAAGTTAACCGTTACAATTCCAAAAGGAATATTTATAGACTTAATTAATTAAAGCTAAAATCCTACTTCACATATTACTTATTGTAAAAAATAGGAACACTGATTTCAAAAAATCAATATCGATATGTTTCTTTTCTTTTCTTTCTTTTTTTAAATGAAAACTTGACTAATTGAAGTAATTAATTTTTATCATTGATTCCAGAATAGTATTTAATTTATTAAATTTTAAAGTTGAAAGTTAAACTTAAGTATTAGTCCAAATACTAGAATAAAGAACAATAAATTTGAACAAAACTAAAAATGAAATGACAGGGCTTGATTCATAAAAAAGAAAGTGAATTAATTAGATATTGTTTGTTCCTGTTAGCACGATAAACTAATTAGAGATCCTGTTTTTAACATTTTGAGAGGTCCATTCTCACAAAATTTTCATTTTTAATTATTGAAGTATCCTGGGAAATGAGTATGGTGGTGAAGTGGAAGACACCAAAGTAATTTCATAATCCAAATATTATATAAATGAAAACTGAAATCATGTTCCTATTTCCTATCCTCAAACCAAACCGTATGGAAGGGTTTCTTTTTCTACGTTTATTGCATAACTACTTCTTTTGATTTTTATTTTTCAATGTGAAAACAAATTTATTTGGAAACAATTTTTTCTTTTTTTTTTTTCTTTTCTCCGCGAAACTAAAATAATTTTAAGCATATATTTTTATTTTTTTAAAAAAATTCAAAAAGCATCTTCCAAAAAAAAAAAAAAAAAGTTTTTACCTTTTCCTTTTCTGTGGTTTTGATGTTTTTTAAATCACAATTGTGATTTAAAAAACGTCAAAATAATTTTCAAAATTTTGATGTTTTTTAAATCACAATTTTTTTACCTTTTCCTTTTCTGTGGTTGTGTCGGGAGCAATACAATGAAATGAAGTAAAAAGTTTTTTTTTAAACTGTTTTTAGAATAAAGATGGCATTTCGTCTCACATAAAAGGAAAAAAAAGAATTATAAAATAGTTGTTGAATTTGTCAAAATACACACAAAAAAGAAAAAAAAAAAAGAGATTATTATTTTTTGGAGTATGATGGAGGTGCAAAGGGGGTGATAGCTAAGCGCTGGGATCAAAGCGGCCAAATATTTATGAGAAACAAATCTCGCCGCGCACAGAGCACAAAATCAAGATTGAAAGGAAAAAAAAAAAAACAGAGACGCTTCACTCTAATACACAAACGCAACCAACGACCAACATAAAAATCCCGATTGGAACTTTTGACACAACCTCCGCCCCCCAACCCCCCCAAAAAAAGTCCTTTTGGATTTTTTTTTTTTTTTTTTTTGGTATTGAATCGTCATAAACCCTAAATTCGAAATGCCAATGATGACGTGAGAGTCGCAAGAAACATGGTTAAGCAACGCGAAACCAAGAGCAAACCATGGGGCACGCTGGAGGAGCTGTTGCTCGCCTCGGCCGTCAACCGGCACGGCACGAGCCGTTGGGAGTCGGTGGCCATGGAACTTCACAATCGATGCTCTGAATCCCCTTCCTCCCTCAGTCCCCAAGATTGTAGGAAGAAATTCTACGACATGAAGCGACGATTCGTGTCGGAAAACGACGAGGAATCGGCGTGGCTGATGCGTATGATGGAGGAGTTGAGAAAGATTCGGATGGAGGAGCTGCGGCGTGATGTTGAACGTCGGGATGTGTTGATCGTGTAAAATTCTTGCTGTTCCACTCAGAGATCTGAGAGTTGGTATAGAGATCTGAAGATGTTTGCCCCTATTTGTTTGTGTGAACAGGTCGTTGGAAATGAAGGTGAAGCGGTTGGAGGAGGAGAGGGACCGGAGTTCGAAGGAAGGCGAAGGCGAGGGGGGAGCGGATCTGACGGCGGACGCCGGAAAAAGAAACTCGAAGACGGACGATGGCGAGAACGAGAAGCGATCCCTGTCCCTGAACGAATCCAATTCGACGAGTAAAAAAGACGATGATGGAGTTGGACGCAACGGCGTCGTTGAGGTTGAAGCCAGAACCGAATCAGTCAAAAGCACAAAAAGGAAGGAAACCGGGCCGCTCCGAACCGGGGGCGAACCGGGGAGGGAAAGGTCATCGAACGGCGCAGCAGTGGAGCTGGAGCTGGAGCCGGAAAGGAATTGGAGAGGAGTGGGCGATTGGAACGATGCGTGGGAATCGGTGAGCGAGTCGAAGCAAGAAGAAGGTAAAGAGGGGATTCTGTCGAAGCAGCAAAGCAGCGACGTCCAAAGCTCCGCCACCTTGTCTCAGTCTCAGTCTCAGTGTCACAGAAAACGGTGTCGTAACAGCAGCAGCGGCGAAGAGCCCGAGGTGTCTCCCACGCCCTCCCCCCTCAAATCTGAACCCTTCCTCAAGTTTCTCGAGATGCTTCGCTCCCATCGGCTTGGCTCACCCTTTGAGCGCCGCCTTCGGACCCAGGTAACTTTCCCTCGACCGGATTAATATTCGCATTCTTTTTTCTCTTTTAGTAAAATATTAAAACCCAAGTAACGCAAATTATACGGAAATGGAAATTTGAAAATTATTCAAACAAAAAAGGGTTCTGAGACTCGGACTGGATAAGAAAAGTAAAGAAGGAATCAAATTGTGAAACGGCCTTGATGATTCATCCTCAGGCTCAGGTCCAGGTGGGACTAATATCACGGCTTTGTACTTGATTTTGGCCTGGGGCGTATCGTCGGAGGGCTTTTTTGTCATTCAAAACAAATAACTGAGGGTGTTCCCGTCCTTAAAATAGGACAGTTAGGTGACATGCTGTGGTCGTACGTGGAATCTGACCCTTGTCATCTTGACACGCAAGCACCTAGTTCGTGATATTTTGGCAAACGGTGGGGGATTGCCGTTAACAACCCTTCCGTTACTTACGACCATTGCATTCCCCAAAACTGCGTCGTTTACCTCTAATTACACCCCAATCGCTTGAATCGTGAATAGAATACATTAGTTTTTTTTTTTTTTTTTTTTTTTGTAGAAAGTCGGCGTCTTTACCAAAATCTGATACCGTTCTCTCACCAGTTACCCGATTCATCTTAGTTTGAGTGGCCACAAATTTTAATTTTTCCATTGGAATTAAGAAATATTCTAGCCATTCACTTCACAAACCGTTCCCGGTTGGACCCGAGTGCCCCCGGTCCTTCCCATTCTAATTTTACCCATTCCCATGGTTTAATTTTGCAGGAATCAGATAGATACAAAAAATTGATTCGGCAGCACATCGACCTGAGAACGATCCATTCCAGAGTGGTCAAAGGCGCGTATGCAGATTCCATTCACCGCTTCTTCCGAGATCTCCTCCTACTTTTCAACAATGCCATCATATTCTTCCACAGATCTTCTTCCGAAAGCGCTGCAGCAGTTAAGCTTCGAGCTCTCGTCTTGAAAGAAATGAAAGATAAAATACGAAAGCCCCAACCCCAACCCCAACCCCAACCCCAACCCATAGTCACAAAATCAAAAGCGGAGCTGTCGTCCAAGCCCAGCAACAGCAAGCCGTCTTCCATAGTGGGGTGTCGTAAACGCGAATCTGTTGCTCCGCTATCGGATGTGGGAGCCAAAAAGGCCGAGAAGAATTCCAGAGACGTCGAAGGGAAACCGAAGGGCGTCACCGATTCTTCGTCGGAGATTAAAATTTACGAGAAGGGTACATGGAAGAAGGATTTGAAAGAGAGACCAAGACCGGCAACCGCAGCGGCTCATTCGGGGGCGAGAAACTCAAGAACGACGACGGGCAAAAACAATGGGGAAGTGAAGCATGAATATGGGGGGAACGAACTGAGCTCTCACGATGGGATGGAGGCTGGAAAGGAAACGAAAGAGAGAGTGAGGAAGAAGAAGCAAGGGGCTGTAAGCTTCTTGAAGAGAATGAAGCAGAATTCTCCAAGCGAAGCCACGGACGAAGATGTTGATGATGGTTCAGAGGACGAGAGTTTAAAAGAAAACGAAGAAGAAGAGGAGGAGGAGGAGGAGGAGGAGGAGGTGGAAGAGAAGAAAAGGAAGATGAAGATGAAGATGCAGAAGCAAAAGGAAGTTAGGGGAGAAAGAGTAACAAGGAGTGGTGGTGGAGGAGGAGGAGGAGGAGGAGGAGGAAGAGGGAGAGGGGAAAGTGGGAGAGGGAAGAGAGGGGTGGGGAGGCCGCCGAAGAAAGCGGAAGCACTAACAGTAACAGTGACGGTGAAGAGGCAGCAGAGGGAGGAAGTCGGGGGAGGGAGTGGCGGAATTGCTAAACCACGGAAGCGTTCAAGGAGATAGATACTGATTATTCTTTCTTAGTTTGTATATTGTAAATTATGTAGTCCTTCTACTCACTCACTCACTCACTCACTCACTCACTCAAGTGACTCTCTTTTCCATTTTCTTTAGGTTACAACCTTACAGCTTACAGGGAGGAGGCGAAGAAGGGGAAGGACGGATGGACCATTCTTCTTTTTCTTCCTCCCTTTTTTTTTTCCTTCTGCAATCAGAATTTTGTGGCCGCCAATTCATATACATATCCAGATTAAAAGAAATTGGAATTTGTAAGTTTGATTTTTTTTTTTGTTCATTCTCGTAGCAAGGGAAATGATGTAAAGAAATTGAGTTTAAGAAAAGTGGATTAGTGAATTGGAGGTATGGTTGATGAGACGGGGCATCTTGTTAATTAGTACTCTAGTAGCTGTGGCTGTGAATTGTGATTAAAAAATTGAGGAGTCTATGAAGAACAAGTTGGAGTTTTGCAGAATGACAGATCTGAGTGAAAACCAAACCAAGTGGAGCGAGCTGCTACGACCCATTTCCACGACAGCCAATCCTTAAAAAGGCGATTTTAAAGAAATCAATCACTTTTTGAGGGCCTTAGTGGAGTTGTAGCTACTTTTCAAAATTTATTTATTTAGTTATCATTTTAGTTTATTATTCTGAATTCGTAAGTTCTCTACCAAACAATTTAATTAATCTATGTCAGAAGTTGGGGATCTATGTATGTTAAAAGTTGTAGAATAGAACTTAATCAATAAATAGGTTCAGTTCGAAAATGCATTACACAAGAACATGTTGCACTTTTTGGAAGGGGCTTGTGCCTTGGTGCTGGACAACCTTTTAACCTATGGAATGTTTAAATTGGTATGTAATTCCCTTTCGTTGTCTGTTGCAGTCTCTAAAATGAAAAACTTAGGATTTTGCTCTAGCTACGGCATTCAAATTTAATAGCAATTGCAACACCATATAATTAAGCATCCCATCCAAAGCAAAGGTGTAGTGTACGGTGATTTTGAAACAAAGGAACTTGAGGGGTATTATAATGTGATGGATTCCCATGACCCATGTGACAAAAAAACATAAACAATCTTAATTTATTTTATTGTTGTAATTTGACTAAGGTCATTTTCCCATTACATTTCTCTTCTTTACAGGGAAGCCAACCAACACAAAACCCTTTGTCCTAAACGAAATCCTAATCATTTTCCCAAGTTATAATCTCTACGTAATGTGTGTTCCTATTAACTCCACGCCACAAATCAGATCTGCAAACTCTCCTCACCCACATCGCCAAACCACTATGAAAATCCCTCGGACAGCAGCTTTAATCGGTTTCTGCGCCTTCATTCTGATCTTCATCTTCATTTGTTTTTCTTTGAGAATCCACCACGACAAACATTCTTATCTTCCCACAGACCGAAATGAACCCAGAAGACTGCTCCTTTCTTCACTTTATTCGTTGTCCACAAATCGGAACGACACCAAGGGAGGAGGAATGAAAGATGCTCGAAAATCTGCAGTGACAAGTCTGAGGGTGGCGCCGCCGAGCAAATCAAATCCCACGCAAAACAAGTAATCGATTACATAGTTTAAATATTCTACACCCATTTCTGAACAAATATCTTAGAGTGAAAGAGAATGCCAAACTAATGGCTTTTTCTTTCAAAATTTTGGCAGTTTCCTGTGTTTCTTGCTCCTAGATTGATAAATAGATGGAGTGTTTTTATAACCCTCTTGGATCTCCATTATTGCATCCTCTTCTCTTTCAATTTTATTTCGCTGACATGATGAATTGAGACTCACAGAAACTCCAGATTTGATGTTAAAGACTTAGATTCATAACAAATTAACTCAGTTTTAGCTTGTTTCTGTGACGGTAGGTTTATAGTATAATCAAATTAGAAATTTGACAGATTTAGTTTTTATACTTAGCTAAATCAGGTGAAAAGATTGATGAAAAAAACAAGGATGAAAATTTAAAACAAATGTATCAGTAGAGTGGAAAAGTAAGAAAATTTGCATCATTAAACAAGACAAAGGGCATAATAATAATAATAATAATAATAATAATATTATTATTATTATTATTATTATTATTATTTTGAATTCAATAACATACCTAGATGAGGATTCGAGGTTCTAATATTTTGGTTGAAGGAATATATCTTAACCAGTTAAGTATTGCTCGGCCCATAATTATTAATTAGGATAATTTCAATGGGTAGCAAAATACTTTATGTTTGTTGATATAACAACAGCTTTTAGTTTTGCAAATATAACAATTTTTTAATATCAAATTCTTGAACTTTGATTACTCCAATTTTATCCTTTTTCAAGTATATCATTAAGATTCTTCCTATAAAATATATCAATGATACACTAAATATTAGGTATATTAGTTATATACCGAGATATTAGTTATATACCTAATATAAAATATATCATCGATACCTTTAAATACACTAATGATATATTTCATATTAGATATATAACTGATATACCTCATACAAAATATATTACCAATATAATTTCTATCAGATATATCAATGATATGCCAATTCGAGTATAACTTAGTGGATATAGGCATGTACTACTATCATAGTGGTCGATAGTTCAATCCTCCATCCTCACAAATGTTAAACTAAAAAAAAAAATTGATATACTGTTTACCAGTGATATAGTATTTATATATATTAATTAGGCTTAATTATACAAAATACTTATATACTCTGTGTTTTGTTTAAACAATACTATTAGTTTCAATTATACCCTTTTACATTATCATTCCATTAGTTTTTGTTTGCATTTTATAAATGTTTATTTCGATTTTTTTTTCAAAATAGTTATTTTATTTTAGAGCTTCAAATCAATCATAAAATGTTGTATTTTTGCACTTAAACTGCCATGTAGATTATTTTGTATTCATGTAAATTTTATGTTAGCAAACATGTTAACTTTTTGTCAAATACCTAACCAAATTTTTTTTGAAGGGTATTTTTTGAAACAATTAGCAAATGTGAATGATAGTATTGAAACTTTTGATTGAATATAGGTATTTTTGTAACAATGTACAAAATGTTGAAGTATTTTATATAATTAAGCCTAGTGATTATATTCTTCATATTAGATACATAAGTGATATATATCTAATACAAAGTATACAACTGATATACCAAATATAAAATATATAATTGATATACTTCATATTAGACATATTAGTGATATACTTTGTATCAAATATATCACTAATATACCTACTATAAAATATATCAATGATAATCTATAGATATATTTATATATATCCTTCCCATATGATATACTTCCATATGACTTTTCCTAATGCTTCCATAAAAAACTATAAATTTGGAATAAGTTTGGCAAACCAATTTTTTTTCTAATTTTTTTTCGTTTAAAAAACTACTTGTTTCAAAGGGATCTTTTCATAATAAAGACATTGTTTATTATTATTATTTTATAATATTTGTATTACAATTTAGAGCTAATTAACGTTTTAAAAATTTTACACATGAAATAAATTTTGGTTGAATTAGCGTGAGTGGCAAACAACGCACTCATGGATAGACTTGTGCTACATTAATATTTCGTTAGACATGATAATAAAAACATAATTAATTCAATTTTCAATATGAAATTTAAATGGCAACATGAGCATGACTCAATTAGTTTAGATATATATTCTCAATAAAAAAGTCAAAGGTTAATCCTCACCCTTAATGAAATAAAAATAATACAATTGAGAGACCTTTTAGATCTAACAGTCAACAAAATTCAAGGACCATTTTAACCATTTATCTTTGCATCATCTTTTTGTTAGGTTAACTAACTACTAACGAAATTTATGAACTATTTAGAACTACGGTCGATGGCTAAAGTGTCGCTTTGAAATCATTGAAATTAAGTAAAAATAAAACTCAAACTTTAAAAACTAATTTTTCGTATAACTGTGTATATATATATATATATATATTTTAATAACTAATCGTAATCCTCTTGACTAATGAACATTCTCTCATTTTCGGTCTTCTAGATAGTCAATT